>JAOTQR010002618.1:0-18991 GCA_025774065.1 Solanum ossicruentum | reverse complement strand
ATTGTACTCATTCCAATTACCAGACTCATAGAGCCCGGTATTGTTATTTATTGTCACTACCTCCCCGTGTCAGGATTAGGTAATTTGCGCGCCTGCTGCCTTCCTTGGATGTGGTAGCCGTTTCTCAGGCTTCCTCTCCGGAATCGAACCCTAATTCTCCATCAGCCGTCACCACCATGGTAGGCCACTATCCTACCATCGAAAGCTGATAGGGCAGAAATTTGAATGATGCGTCGCCGACACGATGGTCGTGCGATCCGTCGAGTTATCATGAATCATAGCGGCAGCAGGCAGAGCTCGCGTTGACCTTTTATCTAATAAATGTATCCCTTCCAGAAGTCGGGGTTTGTTGCACGTATTAGCTCTAGCATTACTATGGTTATCCGAGTAGTAGGCACTATCAAACAAACTATAACTGATTTAATGAGTCATTCGCAGTTTCACAGTCTGAATTTGTTCAAACTTACACATGCATGGATTAATCTTTGAGACAAGCATATGACTACTGGCAGGATCAGCCAGGTAGCATTCCTCAGCAACGCCGGCGTCGCATGATCTCGGCCCCGCCCAGAAGGGGCGAGGCAGGGTCTAAGGCAAGCGCAACCATTGTTTGCAAGGAGCGTGTTTGCTGGACAGATGGGGGGACGGCCCCGTGCCCGCTGCATCTACCGAATCCGAGAATCTGAGCAGCCGCTCGCAGGCCGTGCCCCTGCACGACGGGGCGAGGAGGACGCGGGACGCGACTTCGGCTTTTGGGTTCGCCCCGCGCATGATGCGCGAGGGGTGAAAGGCGGCCGTTTGCACGTGACAATGCCCGGGCATTAGGTATACAGCACAGGAAACCGACTTCGGACGGGCCTGAATTTGAGCCCACCACGCGGCTGAGATGGTGTGCCGATCAGGACGTCGCTGCTTTATCAGGGCTCCAACCTGACTGCACACACCGAACACCACTCATGCGTCATGCGTTTGAATGCTTCGTCGATGCACGCTCGACCCCCGCCTCGATGCCCAGCATTGCATGCCACGTGCCGACGCCGACGCAGGTGCCATCGTTGCAAGGTCAAAGCAAGCCCCGCTAAACATGAACCCACCCGAGGGAGGAAGAAGTGAATCCCACAAGATTTGTTGAAGGCACGCCAAGGTCCCTGTCGGGCACTGCCCTCGTCGACCGTCAACGTTTGGGCCGCACTTGGCTTAGCCCCGTGAGTGCGGCACCTAGAGCTTGACATGAGAGCAGCATCTAGAACTCACCACATGCCCGAAAGCGTCGCTGTTCCTCACCAATAGCCTACGAACCGCTGCGGGAAATGCCGCCACCGAACTTCCATGATTGCGCAATGAGTCGTCGTCATCGTATTCTTGTAAGTGCTCGTTTGCGTAGCACGGACTAGCCGTGCATGCCACCATGCGCCCACACTGCATGCCGACATGCCCGCTCGACGCCCATGTCGGCCGGCTGCAGTCGCCTCAGTGTGCCTTCAACACTTCTACCCCCCTTATATATGCTCTTAAAAAAAATACCAAGTGGCAGGAGTAGACATGTTTTTTCCAGAAAATCATAATGAATGTGTACAACTCTAATTTGCACATTTTGAGGTATAAACACACATGAGCATGCACCAATGACTTATAAATGTTGTAAAAAATAGTTTTCAATGAAAAAAAAATCAGAAAAAATTCTGAAAAATTATATAATAAATTAATTAAAAATAGAAAAAATATTAAAAAATATTAGAACACCACCAAAAAATTATCACTGCATGTAGTGACCTCTAAAATAAATATTAAGTGCATTTTTGTTATTGCAAGGCGTCGTGAAAAATATTAGCACGCAAAATAGATAGTAAATAAAAGAAAAACCTGTCCAGAAATTACGAAAATAATGTAAAACACTTCTCGACGTTTGTAACATCCTTGGACCTAAGGTTTGAGTGCGAATGATGTAATTCACGAGTTGTTTGACAATTGGAGGGACTGTAGAGGTAGTTGAACGGCACGGGTCGTAGGGTCATGAAGCGGGGTCTCGTGCTCACACTCGTTTGACTCCGCAAGGCATTGCATGTTGTCGGCCCGTGTTTTGTTACATGGAGAGTGGAGACGTGGTGTTTCGGTGCATGCTGCATGGCGGCCCGGGGTGCACCGATGCCATTGTGTCAGAGGAACATGGTGCGATGGTGCCCGGGGGCCATGGCGCCACGGCGCATGGGTGCCATGGTGCCCGGGGGACATAATGCCACGATGTACGGGGTTCATGGTACCTTGGTGCCACGACACACGGGTGCCATGGTGCCACGGTGCCATGGTGCACGGGTGCCATGGTACGGGTGTGCCACGGTGCACGAGTGCCATGCTACGGGTGTGCCACGGTGCACGGAGGCCATGGTGCAGGTGTGCCACGGTGCCCTGGGGCCATAGTGCCATGACGGTCGTTGCACTTGTGTCCGTGGACCGCGGTGCCGTGGTGCTCGTTCATCGCCAGAAAAGGCCACCATGGGAGGCCACCGTAGGTGTTTGGCAATTTACATCGACTTGGCACGGGCCGCGCGGGCGCCTGGGAGATACACGCAAGGCACTGCCGACGTCGCATGGTAGTTGGGCCCTGGGCGCTGTGCCGAGGTCGCCCGGGCATGTCCTCCCGGCCCATGCGCCCCATGCGCTTCCGAGGTCACATGCCTAGAGGGCATGTCCGCCCGACCCATGCGCGCCAGGCGATACCGAGGTGGCCTGCCTGCGGCGCATGCCTGCACGGCCCGCGCGCGCCAGGCGCTGCCGAGGTCGCCTGCCCGCATGCGATGCCGGCACTGTCGATGCGCGCCGGGCGCTGTGCAGGTACGCCAGGCCGATGCGCGCAACGCGCTGTAGAGGTCACCTGGGCGGCGCGCGCATGGAACTGCCGTGGTCGCCTGGCGATGGCCAAGCCCGCCCAGCCGGTGCGCGCACGGCACTACCGACGCGCACATGGCGCTGCCGACGTCGGCCGTCTACGGCTCTCAGCTCGTCCTCGTCTTCGGGCATGACATCGGCCTCGACATGTCATTGGGCATTGGACGTGCGCTCCGGAGCACGATAAACCTCCGTTGGATTTTGTCGTCTTTGTTGGGCACGAGTCGTTCGTGGATGTGCATGCATAGACGACTTGGCGAGTTTTCTCGCGGGATGTTTAATCTTTTCAGCACCAAGCGGCATTTTTTCGAGGGAGCGATGGGTGTGCCACCTTCTTTGACACTTTAGTGGTATTTTTCGAGGATCTGATCCCCAAACTTCCTTTCGAAAGCGTTGGAAAATGATTGGATTTGGGGGGGGGAACGAATCGGAGCGACAAAGGGCTGAATCTCAGATGATTGGGCTTCCAAGATGTATTTATAGGCTGCTAATGCTAGTTTTATCACTTACTATGTTGTAGATAGATATTTGGAAGAAGGAAAGGTTACCTCGACGTAGTAACGAGGTCATATAACGAGGTATGTAAGGCTACTTGATTTCGTATTGTTTGGCATGAAACATAGACCCTCCTTGGCGCATAAAGGCGCTTACCAACTCCGACACAACTCTTAACTGTGTCTACACTCTTGCATATGTTCATATTCTCCCATACATAGTCACCTTCAAATCTGCATACATACATAGATACCAAGTTACATGGGTTCTTTTTGCCAAATAAAGTTCACGGGTTGTTTCATCTCATACGCATTTCATTATTTATGTAACGTACTCCTTTCATTGTCATATTATCTTGACATCTACAGTCCTACAGCTCCAATATCGTGACCACCAAAAGAATCATCTTAAGGGTAATTGAAAGATAAAGAATATTGTTTATTGATGGGTGGTAGCTCGAGGGGTGGAAGAATCACCTAGCCAAGGAAGATCCTATCACGAGTGGTATCCTGAGCGTTTAAGGAAGAACCTAGTTAGGGATGATCCTGATACATTGTTTATTGATGGGTGGTAGCCTGAGGGGTGGAAGAATCACCTAGCCAGGGATGATCCTATCACAGGTGGTAGCCCGTGGGTTAAGGAAGAACCTAGCCAAGGACGATCCCGATATAGTTTTACCACTGATCAATTGGTCATTTGTATTACAGCTATGCACAGATTATACACTAAAGGTAAAGTAATATAAAGAACACAAAGTACATGATTCCAAAGTATAATCAAAGGTGGTCTCTACTTGCACCAGTGCATGGTCTCATTTGAGTTATTACTTCACATACAGTATATCCTGCCTTACATATTTAGTACATTATCTAGTACTGACGTCCCTTACGGGGGACCTGCATTTCATGTTGCATGTACAGGTGCTCGTAGATCTCCCTAGTAGGAGTATAGGATATCAAGCTGTTGATACCAAGCTCCAGGTTGCTCCGGGCTTTGTGTGTGTCTAAAGCTTATATGTTTATATTGTACAGTTAGTTGAGGCGAGGCTTGTCCCGATCCTTGTCAGATACTTTCTCTTATCTAGAGGCTTTGTAGACTATGTAAATCAAAGTGTGGTCATGTTACTTTAAACATCGTAGCCCCAACGGCCTAGTCATATGCATTTCCTTTTAGATTGTTATCACTGTTTATCTGCTTAAAGGCATATCAAAGGTAGAAATCTCTTATAATATGTATAGAAAGTGCATAGGTACAGGTTGGTTCTCCCGATCCTTATCGGCAATGGGTACCAATTCACCCTAACGGGACTTTGGGCGTGACATAATCATAAACAACATTCATAATCACAATATATCATAATTATAATGAAACAACCACACTTGATGACACAAGTAAATTAAATAGGTTCATTGCATGATATTATCAACATGATGCCATTTCACATTCATCCTTCATATTTTTTTCTATTTGCATTGCACAAGTAATATTATAAAATAATTGACATGCACACATAACATAACTTGGAAAACGAACAATCATCACCTACTTCGAATCAAACTTTAAAACTCTAATGAATTTGAATTTTTCCTATTTATAATGCCTTGACTTGTTCTTGGTCCAAAGCAATAATAAAGCACAACAATCAATGAACAATGATGTAAATATACTTGAATTATAAGTTAATCTTTACCCTATGCAAAATTTATGATCTTCTCATCTAAATTAGGACTTTTTCATCGTTTATTCAAGTCAAAACCCTCTCCCAAGGTTACTACCATTTATTCTAATGCTTAAGAATTCAATTATTCCCATTGTCCCAGTTTATGTGGCACTCTCTCTTTTATTTTTAGTTCGTTCGAAAAGAATGTCAACATATTATAATTAGAAATTTTTTTAATTTTATAATTTTATTTTTACTCTTGATGAAATGATTTACAACCCTACAAATATCTACAAATTGTTTTAGATTACAAGTTTAATTTTATAATTTTACTTTTTTTCTTCGTGCAATGTGCTAGATAAAATATAACAGAGGGAGTACAAATTAGGAAAATAGTTATTTTACTTTATCAATGAAATTGGTGAAAAATAAATAGAGGTCCGAGGTCTCCTTTCTTTTTCCGAAAAGGAAGTTGCAGAATAAAGAGGGATTCTGGAATTTATCTTGCATTGATTTGAAATTTACTAGCTATAGAGACCCCCAATACACTAAAGCAGACCCACCATAGTGGGATTTTACCCGCAATAGCAGCTTACACGAAGACAAAAATTCTCTCAAAAGTTTTCGTTTTACACCTTCGAACCTTGGCATTTTAAACTAACTCCTTCATGCCAAGATCAATATTGGGAGTTCTACTAATTCAATTTCAATTATGAAATGTACTATGGACTCCTTAATGTCATCGCTAACTGAAAAACCAACACGTGGATATTATTTCCAATTCATTTGCAGATTGCCCCAAACTTCACCTTACTCAGATTCTATCTTAGACTAGTCTAGCCTAGCTCAAAATTTTGGGTCATTGAGAAAAATTATTTACATAAAAAATAGCTCACTATTTTTTTTTACATAACATGGCCAATTTCGGCTCCATTGGTGATTTGTTTTACAAATTTGATTATTGGACATTTGTCCTTCTGCCACGCTACTTCTTCTCCTTTTTTTTCTGCCTTTTTTCTTATTTTGTCTCATCTGTTCTTTCTTTATTTTTTTTCTTTTTGTTTTTTAGATGGTGGGTAAATTACCATTCTTTTTTTGTGTCCACTTATCTATTACATAATATTTTGTTAAATGTCAATGTTTTAATTTTTTATTTGCTCTTTTTAAAAAATTTTCCTTTTTCAATTATTTCACTTCTTTTGTGAATTTTTTTGGGTCATTTTATTATTTCTTATTTATTCTTTTATTTACTAAGGTGGGAATGCATGATGGCCAAATAAATGTCGATATCAATACATTACATAATTATTTGTACTATATTCATACACGATTATGCAACACTTTTATATAATGTAGATGTAACGACCCCAAAAATTGCCCGAAAATGTGTCTCGGAAGTGCCAGAATTGTAATTTCTACATATCTCAAAATTCATGCATGATATCAAAAATTCGATTTCATATTCTTGTTCAGGGTGTCATTTTGAGTGGAAAATGGGTCTAACCCTGATTCCGAGAGACAATTTCAAGAGAGCTTTTCGTGCCCCTAACACAATGGGCGCGCAGATGAAGAAATTTGATTCTCGTGTCCTATCCGCGACATAGACATGTACATTTTTTGTCCAGTTATTTTTGTTGCGATCCAAGACTTTTAAGTCTTGGGCTTAAGTGTTCCCAAACAAGGATATACCTATATTTAGCCATTTTTCACCTCCATATCATTCTAAACATTCCCCAATACTTATTCAAAAACTTGGCCAATATTTAACTCCTAAACTCAAGTCTCAAAACCCTCTCTGGATCTAAGAAGTTCTTCTCAAGCTTCAAGTTTCCATCTCCAATCTTCATCAAGTTCATCTCCAAAACTAAGGTATATGAGTTTCTTTCATGGTCCTTCCACTCATGATGCCCAAGCTTCTTTTTTTTTCTTAAAATTGCATGATCTAAAGTTGATTTATTTATGGGCCTTATTTATTATGAAAATCATTGCACACTATATTGGGGTTATGAAGTTGTGACTGTTTTACCATGTTTGGAGTTATGAATCTAAGATTTATTGTGAGAGTTGATGAAGGATCTTGAAGTATATTGTTTGAGGGTGTTACTAAGTATCTATTGATGATTTTATACTGATTTTTCTAGAATGATTCCACTATTGAATTTCATTGTTTTACACTAGCATTACACACTCTCTAAGTGTTTGATAAAATATCCAGTTATGGGTTCTTGAGGAATTGAAGGTTCAATGTATGTCTTATGAGTTGAATGACTATATGATGATGAAAAGAAATATATATATATATATGATGATGAAAGGAGTGTGCGTGTGTGTGTGTGTATGTGTGTATAGATACTATCTCTATATACTTTTGGGGATGACCAAGCCTAGCTCGGGGGTTGTAGGCTTGAGTAACCTATCGATAGGTTGGTATATTAGTCTCCTAGCTCGGGGGTGGTAGGCCCAGTTAACCTTGTTGGGGGTTGGTACCCATCAACCTTGATGGGGAGTTTGTACTCTGTCAACCTTGATGGGGGGTTAGTACTCTGTCAACCTCGGTTGTGGGTTTGTACTCCACCAACCTCATGAAAGGGCTAGTACCTCATGTGTCTATCCAAGGGGGTGGTAGGTCTTTGCTTGCGCTAAAATGGTCACTTTTTACACTCGATTGCTTAGGATTATGCATTTTGCCTATGATGTCGACCTCTTATTGCATTGCATCCTACATACTTAGTACATTCAAACGTACTAGCGCATACTCTATGCTTATATGATGTCAATCAGTAGGAATTGGTGTACCGCTTGATCCTCCTCCTCCTCGTGACTAGTACGACTTCTATCAAGCATGTTGGTGAGTCCTCCATTCCGGGGATGTTACTCATGATCTCTTGCTTTGTATTAAGACTATCTCTTTTGACTTATGTATTGACTATGAGAGTTAGCCTGGTTGCTTTGCCTTGGTACCCGCTCTTATCTATGTAGTAGAGGTGTTGTTGGATATGATATATATCTATGCTATGAGTTTGACTCTATTGACTCTTGATGTTTTGATATGGAAGTTATCCATAGTCCCTGTTTCCCTTGTTTACACTTATCTCTTAATGTCATTCTAATTGCTTCCGAGACCAAGGATGTGTAATGATATGCTATGCGGCTTGTTTGGGGCTCCTTTGGGTTCCTAATTCGCCGATCACATCTAGGCCCTAGGCTTTGGTCATGACAGTCAATACATTTCATACCTATTTATATAATATCGACACACATGTGTATACAATTTTGTATAATATCAATACACGTTTACAAACTATTTATATAATATTGGTACATGATTATACATAATTTATACAATGAGAATACATTACATACTATCTATACAATATTGATGTACATTTATACACATTTATACAATATTGATACATGAAAAAAAAACCATGAATTTGTTTTTGGAAAAAAGATTTTATATATGTATGTGTGTGTAAATATATATATTAACGACCCCGAGATTTTATCTATTTGAGTTGGAATAGTATAAGGAGGATTTTTTTAAAAAATAAGTGAGGGATTGTAGACCCATTTTTTACATTATGATTTCATCTATATATTTTTTTATATATGTTGTCTGAATAATCCATCCACTTTATTAGTGGATTGGACAATATCAAATCTTTAAAGTTTTTCAATTTGTGTGATTGCTCCATTAAGGAGCAAGTGCGGCATTTGGAGCTAATGCTCCATACATTATTCTCCACTTATACTTTAAAATATTATTTCGATGATCACGTAAGGAATCTGTAACATGTCATTGATTCCTATATAAATCATGGTTAATTTCTACGTTGAGAATATCCGGATAGTGAGCAAAAATTACAGCGTTTCATAATAGTTGAGAGTTTTTAGCTGAAGGGAGGTGTCTTACTGTGTGGAGCTTCGACAATTCTATTCTTGTAAGTTGCTCCTATTTTCTAAATCTTTTATAATAGGATATTTCATATAAATGAATTTATTTTTCGTGTACTTTTAATTACTTTATTATAAAAATATTATTTATGATGAGTGATAAATTTATCTTGAGGGATCAAAGTCAAGTTGAGGTATAATAGGTGACAATTACTTATAATTTATAATATAGATAATTTCACATAATAAATACTAGCTATTATATAATGAAAAATATACAACTTATAGTTGATCATATTATTTTAATCAATAACTATAACATTTAAACACTTTTAATTTAGAATACTTATTTATGTTGCACTATTGATGTATAGTTGCTATTTTATAAATTAGTTGTACTGATTGGTCATATTCCGAATTAGACTAATGTTATAATTTAAGATAATATGGGTTTGCAATAATTTATTTGACTAGATCGTGGTGCTACGGATTCCACTCAAAAAGGAAAGGCCAAAGTGTTAGATTGACCGCGATTTGACTAAGGCAAGTGGACTTTCAAAACTTTATAATTTTCGTAGAATTCTCAAATTTTCCTTTCTCCTACGTTTGATACGCGAAATATTTTAATGTTATACGAAATGATATGATTAAAATTGTAAATGTGACTTGACGTGTTACTATTATACTTGAATTGATAAATATGGTGAAGTGATGAGAATTCTATATTTTTGATATATCTATATATATATATTGTTGTGATTGGAAATAATGAGTAAATGTGTTTGTGGAATTCATATCATGTTCATTCATTCCATGACATATATATTTGCATTGATTCCGGATATTGATATGAGTGAGATGAAAAATATTGGGATCGAGGTCTTTATCGGTTGAGATATGATGTCGAGGTCTTTGCCGGTGAATTTATGATGATATCGGGACCGAGGTCTTTACCAGTCGAGATGTGATGTGACACCGAGGTTTTTGCTGGCGAATTTATGATGATATTGTGATGCCGAGGTCGTTGTCGACATGTTTATGATGATATTGTGACGCCGAGGTTTCTACCGATGATGATGTGATGTCATAAATACATAATGCATTGCATGTCATCCTTACATACTATTGCATAACATGGTACTATCCTTATGACTGATTGTGCTATAATTTTTAGCTTGAACTTTGGAAATTGTATTATGGTGCAAACCATCTTTATTATGTATTATGTATTGTTGGGTCAGAATAACTTTTCGTGCAGGTTGTAGTCGTGGATATCGATTGGGGCGAAAAGAGTTTGTTTATTCTATTAGACTTCCTTATTTTGATAGTTGACTTGCTGGGTACCACGTGGTATTTGGTACTCACCCTTTTCTTCTACACTCGTGTAGGTAGTGAACCCGTTCTGTTAATAGAAATTCCTTCATCCGCTGAGGATTCCCATGAGACGTAGAGAGGTAGCTGTTGTCAACTGGCTGACTCTCTTGTTCCTATTTCTTCTATACTTGTTCTATTAGAGAAGAAGGATAGTGTGGACTTGTATTTCCTTGGTTTTCTGTATTAGTGGCTTGTACACGTGACAATTAATCCTTGGGTGGTATTTAAGTTTATGGAAATTTATCAATTTTAGTTATCTATTCTAGTTAAATTATTTCCACGTGTTATATTTATTATCCCGTTAAGTTAAGGTTGACTTGTTCGGGTAGGATTGAACAAGTGCCATCACGCCCAAATTTTTGGGTCCTGACAAGTTGGTATCAGAGCACTAGGTTCATAGGTCTCACGTGTGTACAAGCTAAGTTTAAATAGAGTCTTGAGGATCGGTACGGAGACGTCTATACTTATCTTTAAGAGGCTATGAAGACTGTTAGGAAACTTCCTTTTATTCATTCTCTCTTATCGTGCGTGGTTGTTTCTGCTAGTAGTAAGTGATGCCTATGTTCTCTTAACAGATGGCAAGGGTTAGAGCTACTACTACTGCTGGTAGAGGTGAGCCTTCTGCCGAGGCAATTGTTGAGCCCCCAGTTAAAGGTAGGGGAAGGGGCCGAGCTAGAGGTCGTACTCGTGGAGTGGCGTCAGTGAGAGGGCGTGCCCGAGGAGTGGCACCAGTTAGAAGGCAGGATAGATAGGCTTCTCCAGAACCACAGATAGCGGTTAATGAGGGTCAAGCCCTTCTAGAGCCCACAACTTCACCTTTACTTTAGGACACTCTATTAATGATGATGGGGATGCTTGAAAACCTCACTCAGGGGGGTGGTACGACAGGAAGGCAGGGAATTTCCCAACCGAGAGTGGAAGAACAAACTTCAGGGAAACATCAGGGTGTAGTTCATCAGGAGCAGATGGGACAGCCCCCAGTGGTTCCTGTACTAGCTAATGGGGTACAAACTACTTCGGAGGCAGTCCTAGTTGCAGATGATCAGCTTAGCTACGAAAGATTTCAGAAGATGAGACCACCACAATTTCAGGATGGTAAGAACAAGGACGCAAATGAATTTCTAACTTTGTGCCGTGAGATGCTAGATGCAGTAGGGTTGGTTGTCAGTATGGTGTCAGTTTTGTGGCACTTCTGCTCCGTGGACTAGCCAGGGAGTGGTGGAGGAATTATGTAGCATCTAGACCAGCTGGATCCCCTCCAATAGATTGGGTTATGTTCTCTAATGCTTTTAAGGAGCGCTTCATTCCTTGGAGTGTGCGGGAAGAGAGCTAATTGAGGTTTGAGGATTTAACGCAGGGAGGTATGACTGTTATTGAGTATGAAGCCCGTTTTTGTCAGTTGTCCTGACATGCTTTAACCATGACTCCAAACAAGGAAGAGAGAGTCCGTAGATTTATGAGAGGTTTGAACTTCTCGATTATATCCTATGTATTCAGAGTAGCTCATGAGGGGGCTTCTTTTCAGTCTATTGTGAGCACTACCAAGGAGGCAGAGTTGGTTCGAGAAGAGTTCGGAGATCCTAAGAAAGCTCATACTACGGGTCAGTTTTATGGTACCTCATCTGGAGGTAGAGGATTCTATAAAGCGGGTGGCTCATCCCAGCGTCGAGGAATAGTACATGCATCGCTACCTGCTTCTGAGGGTGGTCAGACACATCATGGGTCCCAGAGTTCTACCCATGGTAGTCACAGTAGTTCTTTCGGTGGACAACAGTCCTCTACACTGAGGTCTTATTTTGGGTATGGAGATCCAAGACATATGATTCGACAGTGCCCCTTTCAGAATCATTTGGGATCCCATCGTACTAATTCAGCAGCTCCAGTTAGAGATTCTGCTCCACCAGCCAGAGGACGGGGCAGGGGTCAAATTGCTAGAGGTGACAGGACTCCAGACGGTGGTACTTTGGTTCCATGTGGTGGAGATCGAGGTGTAGCTCAGATTGGTGGTGGGAGAGGAGCTCAGTGTTATGCATTTCCTGGAAGACATGAGGTATAGGCCTCAGAAGCAGTTGTTACAGGTATTGTTCCAGTCTTTCATCGTCCTGCGTCTGTGTTATTTGATCCTGGATCTACCTACTCTTACGTGTCTACATACTTTTCATCTGGGTTTGACTCATTGTGTGATCGGATGCCAGTACCCGCGTATGTTTCTACACCGGTAGGTAAACCTTTAGTGGTGGATCGAGTCTATCAATCCTGTCTTGTTTCTTTGGCTGGGTATGATACTTGGACAGACATGATTATTCTGGACATGGTAGATTTTGATGTTATCTTAGGGATGGATTAGCTTTCTCCCTATCATGCTATCCTTGACTGTTATGCAAAAACTGTGACCTTAGCCATGCCCGGTGTACCAAAGATTGAGTGGAAGGGTGATAGTGGTTCTTACCCTAGTAAAGTTATCTCCTACATTCATGCTCAGAAATTGGTTGATAAGGGATGTTTGTCGTACTTGTCCTTCATTTGAGATACTAGTATTGAACCACCTTCTATAGAGTCTATCCTTGTGGTTCAGGAGTTTGTCTATGTGTTTTCCACTGACCTTCCAGGTGTTCCACCCGATAGGGATATTGACTTTCCAATTGACCTAGAGCCATGCACTAAGCCCACCTCTATTACTCCGTATAGAATGGCTCCAGCTGAATTGAAAGAAGTGAAGGAACAACTCCAAGACTTGTTAAGGATTTATTCGCCCTAGTGTGTCAGCTTGGGGTGCCTCGATCTTGTTTGTGAAAAAGAAAGATGGGTTTATGAGGATGTGTATAGATTACAAATAGTTAAATAAGGTAACTGTCAAGAACAAGTACCCTCTTCCCCGTATTGATAACTTATTTGATCAGCTTCAGGGAGCGGCTGTGTTTTCTAAGATTGACTTAAGGTCTTGTTATCATTAATTGAGGATTAGGGCATCAGATATTCCTAAGACAGCTTTTCGAACTCGGTATGGCCACTATGAATTTTTGGTGATGTCCTTTGGATTAACTAACGCTCCTGCAGCGTTCATGGAGTTGATGAATCGGGTGTTCCATCCGTACTTAGATTCGTTTGTCATAGTATTTATCGATGATATCTTGGTGTATTCCAAGACTGAGGCCGATCATATTGGCCACTTGAGCACAGTGTTACAAAGGTTGAGGGAAGAAAAACTATATACAAAATTCTCCAAGTGTGAGTTTTGGCTTGATTCGGTGGTGTTCTTAGTGCATGTGGTGTTTAAAGAGAGGATTAGAGTAGATCCTGCTAAGATCGAGGCAGTTAAAGGTTGGTCGAGGCCAACTTTAGCTACTGAGATTCGTAGTTTTGTGGGGTTAGCAAGGTATTATAGGCGGTTTATTCAGGGTTTTTCTTCCATTGCAGCCCTGCTGACTAGATTAACTCAGAAGAATATAGCCTTCCATTGGTCTGATGAGTGTGAGGCGAGCTTCCAAAAGCCCAAAACCTTGTTGACTTCAGCTCCTATTTTGACGCTACTTGAGGTGGGTGTGGACTTCACGGTGTATTGTGATGCTTCGAGAGTTGGATTAGGTGGTATATTGATACAAAAAGGAAAAGTTATTGCCTATGCATCTAGACAGTTGAAGGTTCATGAGAAAAACTACCCTACTCATGACTTAGAGTTAGTTGTTGTGGTGTTTATGCTCAAGTTGTGGCGTCACTACTTATATGGTGTACATTGTGATGTATTTACTGATCATAGGACTCTTTAGTATAGCCAAAAAGATCTGAACTTGAGGTAGCGTAGGTGGATGAAGTTACTAAAAAGACTATGATTTAACCATTCTATACCATTTAGGGAAGGCTAATGTGGTGGTTGATGCCTTGAGTAGAAAGACTTCTAGCATGGGTAGTTTAACCACCATTCAAGTAGAGGAGCGACCTTTGGCCAAGGATGTTCAGCGTCTAGCGAATGGCCGAGTCAAGTTACAACTTTCTGATGAGGGTAGCATACTTGCTTCCTTTGAAGCTCGTTCTTCCTTGATGGTCCAGTTCCGAAAGCGTCAGTTTGAGGATGAGAAGCTATGCCTCATCAGAGACAAAGTGACCAGAGCAGAGGCTAAGGAAGAAATGTTCGATTCTGATGGTTCTTTGAGAATTGGAGGTCGAGTCCGTGTGCCTAAGGTAGGTGATTTAATTAAATTGATTCTTGAGGAGGCCCACTGAACTAGTTATTCCATTCATCCAGGAGCAGCGAAGATGTATCACGACCTAAGTCAGCACTATTGGTCGTGTGGTGTGAAGAAGGATATTTCCAAGTTTATGGCTAAGTGTTTGACTTGTCAGCAGGTTAAGTGTGAGAAATAGCGGCCCAGAGAGGCTACCCATTCCTACATGGAAGTGGGAGCGAATTTCTATGGATTTTGTGGTGGGTTTGCCTACTACTGTGGGTGGTTATAACTCTATCTGGATAGTTGTGGATCGATTGACTAAGTCTGCCCATTTCATTCATGTCAAAGTCAGGTATACAACAGAGAAGTTAGCTGAGCTCTACATCAGTCAGATAGTGAGATTGCGTGGTGTGCCCATTTTTATCATTTCTGATCAGGGTTCGCTTTTCACTTCGCATTTTTGGAGGGCCTTGCAACATGGTCTAGGTACTCAGCTGGATATGAGTTCAGCCTTTCACCCTCAGACAGATGGACAGTCTAATGGGACTATTCAGGTATGAGAGGACATGCTGCGAGTGTGTGTGATTGATTTCGATACCTATTAGGACCAACACTTGCCCTTAGCAGAGTTCGCCTATAATAATAGCTATCACTCCAGTATTCAGATGGCTCCATTCGAGGCATTGTATAGTAGGCGGTGTAGATCTCCGATTGGTTGGTTTGATTCGGCTAAGACAGACTCATTAGATGTTGACTTTCTGAGAGATGTTGTGTAAAAGGTTCGTATGATTCAGGATAGGTTGTTGGCTGCTCAGAGCCGACAAAAGAGTTATGGGGATAAGAGGGTTTGAGCCTTGGAGTTTATGGAGGATGATCACGTTTGGCTCAGGGTATCACCCATGAAAGGTGTGATGCGGTTTGGGAAGAAGGGCAAGCTTAGCCCGCAATTCATTGGTCTATTTAAGATCTTAGAGCGGGTTGAAGAGGTGGCCTACAAACTGTCCTTGCCACCTACTTTATCATCCATGCATCCTGTGTTTCATGTCTCTATGCTCTGAAAGTATGTGCCCGACGAGTCTCATATACTTTCATTCGATTCAGTGGCACTGAATATAGATTTGTCATTTGAGGAGGAGCCTATTGCTATTTTGGATAGACAGGTTCGCAAGCTTAGAAACAAAGAGATTGCTTCCGCAAAGGTATAATGGAAGAATCATCCAGTTAGAGAGGCGACGTGGGAGACGGAGTCAGAAATGCTTGCTATATATCCTCATCTTTTCGAAACTTCAAGTACTTTATCTTACCCTGTGTTCGAGTAGCGAACATGATTTTTAGTGGTGGATAATGTAACGACTCCGAAATTTTATCTATTTGAGTTGGAATAGTATAAGGAGGATTTTTTTAAAAAATAAGTGAGGGATTGTGGACCAATTTTTTATATTATGATTTCATCTATATATTTTTTATATATGTTGTCTGAATAATCCATCGACTTTATTAGTGGATTGGATAATATCAAATCTTTAAAGTTTTTCAATTTGTGTGATTGCTCCATTAAGGAGCAAGTGCGGCATTTGGAGCTAATGCTCCATACATTATTCTCCACTTATACTTTAAAATATTATTTCTATGATCACTTAAGGAATCTGTAGTATGTCGTTGATTCCTATATAAATCATGGTTAATTTCTATGTTGAAACATTCGTATAGTGAGGAAAAATTACAGGTTTTCATAATACTGATTGGTCATATTACGAATTAGAATAATGATATATTTTAAGATAATATGGGTTTGCAATAATTTATTTGACTAGATCGTGGTGCTACGGATTCCATTCAAAAAGGAAAGGTCAAAGTGTTAGATTGACTGCGATTTGACTAAGGCAAGTGGACTTTCAAAACTTTGTAATTCTCGTAGAATTCTCAAATTTTCCTTCCTCCTATGTGTGATACGCGAAATATTTTAATATTATACGAAATGAGATGATTAAAAATGTAAATGCGAGTTGCCGTGTTAGTATGGTACTTAAATTGATAAATATGGTGAAGTGATGAGAATTTTATATTTTTGATATATATTGTTGTGATTGGAAATAATGAGTGAATGTGTTTGTGGAATTCATATCATGTTCATTCATTTCATGACACGCATATTTGCATTGATTCCGGATATTGATATGAGTGAGATGGAAAATATTGGGACTAAGGTCTTTACCGATCGAGATATGATGCTGAGGTCTTTACCGACGAATTTATGATGATATTGGGACCAAAGTCTTTACTGGTCGAGATGTGATGTGACGCCGAGGTTTTTGCCGGCGAATTTATGATTATATTGTGATGTCGAGATCTTTGCCAACATATTTATGATGATATTGTGACGCTGAGGTTTCTGCCGACGATGATGTGATGTCATAATTGCATAATGCATTGCATATCACCCTTGCATACTATTGCATAACATGGTGATATCCTTATAATTGATTATGCTATCACTTTTAGCTTGAACTTTGGAAATTGTATTATGGTGTAATACCATCTTTATTATGTATTATGTATTGTTGGGTCGGAATAACTTTTTTTGTAGGTTGTAGTCGTGGATATCGACTGGGACGAAAGGAGTTTGTGTATTCTATTAGACTTCCTTATTTTGTTAGTTGACTTGCTGGGTACCGCGTGGTATTTGGTACTCACCCCTTGCTTCTACACTCGTGTAGGTGGTGAACCCGGGCTGTGAATAGAAATTTTGATCCGCCGAGGATTCCCAGGAGACGTAGAGAGGTAGTTGTTGTCATCTAGCTGACTCTCTTGTTCCTATTTCTTCTGTACTTGTTCTATTCGAGAAGAAGGACAGTGTGGACTTGTATTTACTTGTTTTTCTATATTAGTGGCTTGTACGCGTGACAACCAATCCTTTGGTGGTATTTAAGTTCATGGAATTTCTCAGTTTTAGTTATCTATTCTAGTTAAATTGTTTCCGCGCGTTATATTTATTATACCGTTAAGTTAAGGATGACTTATTCGGATGGGATTGAACAAGTGTCATCACACCTAATTTTGGTATTGTGACAATATATATATATATATATATATATATATATATATATATATACACACAAAAAAAATTGCAATAAATAAAAATAAAATATTTTTAAATAAAAAATAATGTTGCCTAATAAATACATGATTTTTTTATGAAAAAAGAAAATTTTTATTTTTTATATAAGAAACCACAACAAAATAAAAATAAAATATTTTTTTAAAATAAAACACTGAAAAAAGAATAAAAAGGGTAAAGTTCGATCTTGGGCTGATTTGAGCTATGTTGAGCCCCTTTGTGGGCTATCTTTTTGTAATAAAAAAAGGGCATTTTACACAAATCTCATACTTTTTGTAACTAATACCAACTTTTTTCAAAATTATCAAAAATCACTTTTTTTTTGTACAAAAAAACAAAGCTAGTGATACATGTCGAAAAAATAGAAGTATTAAGAGATTTTAATTATGATATATGGAGAAGTAGGGATTGTAATTTATATCAATAAGTGTTGCAGTTTTTATCATTTAAAAAATTTTTGTAATTTTTTAAAAGAGTAGGGATTATATGAAATTATGTAAATATAAATTATGTATTTCTGTAATTTTTTCATAACAAAAACATGAGTTATTTTTTTGGTAAACATATTACTTTTTTGTATATATATGAAATTTTCCCCAAAATTTTTATATTAATAACAAAGATTTTCCGGCCCTTCACCATTGACTTTTCCATAACAACTGGAGAGGTCGTTACAAATAGTTAAGCTTTCTCCTTTTTTTTTAATAATTAATATAATGTACTTCCATTTAGAGGTGTACATGGATCGGGTTAGTTCGAATTTTTTAAATATCAAATCAAATCATTTCTGTCGGATTTTTGTTGACACCCAATTTTTACCCTCAATAATATAAATTAGTCATTAAGTTTTAAATCTTTTAACCATTTAAAAATAACCAGTTTAAAAAAAACAATTAAAGTGCAGCGCGTGGGGGCCACGCGCCCCCAATCTTTCATTTTTTCCCTTTCTTCTTCAAACGCAGATCCCTTTCCCATTTCTCTTTTCCATTTTCACGTTCTTCTTCCAAAACTAGACGACCCCAAAATGAGAATCCCCAACGTTCACCAACATTCCCAACAAATCCGGCAAAATCAATGGTGCTCAATCCGTAGAGGATTTTTCAGCAAATCCCAAAGATTTCTTTTCAAAATCCGACCCCAAAAATTTCTGAATTCGCCCTAATTGTGGAAGCTATATAATCTCTTTTCCTTCTTCGTTCTCGGTAGTGGATAAGGGGGACGAGAGAGAGAAATCCAGAAAAAACTTCAATCCTCAATTGTTTCTGTGTGAATTTGTTAAAACCTTAGTCGAAATCTCATTTATCGATTTAGAAACCAAAACCAGATTCAAGTTAGTGCCCAAAAACTCGATTCGAGGTGGTGTAAGTGTTTTCACTCAAGCTCGTCGTCGTCCCAGTT
>JAOTQR010002608.1:0-18991 GCA_025774065.1 Solanum ossicruentum | reverse complement strand
AAAATATTTTTAAAAATATACTTTTTTAAAAAAATAATTTTTTGGAAGATTTAATACTTTAATCTTTAATTTAACTAATATTAATTTATTTAATTTTTGTCAAAGTGAAATATTTTATCCATGTGGTATCCTATGTGGCAAGGTTTTTTCAAATAAAAGAAAGTGTATTACACACACCAATAAAATATGTTTTTCAAACTAATAAGTGATAGTTTAACTATGAAACTCACAGCTACAATAATTTAGGTATGAAACTTAAAAAAAAAAAAAGAGAATAGTTTAAATATGTTTTGGACACTTGTCTCTTTGATTAAATAGTATAAGAATTTGATTTTTTTTATAAATTATTTTATTCATAACCTATAGAGTTTTCATTTTTTTAAATATATATATATATATATATATATATATACACACACACACAACTTAATTAATTCAAATTACATATAATTGAAACTTCAACTTCTGACTTTAAACCAATTTGATTTCAAATAAAATTCAAATGGGACCTTAATAATGTTGTGGAATGTTAAGAAGACTAGTTGGAGTCTAGTCTTCTTGACTTAATTAATATATACAATTTAAGAGGAAGAAAAAGAAAGCTCTTTAAAATCAACGAGTCCTCTTTTAATTATCAGCAAGACTTGACTTATTTAATTATTAATAGCTATAAATATAACCAAACATCTACCTAACTCACACATACTTTTCTCTTCCTGGGCTAAAATATTGCACACCATGAAAGTAGTGTTAGCGATAACGCTATGGTTTCTCTTTTTTTTTTTTTATTTTGAAAAATACCAAGTTTGTTGTTTGTGTAGGGATTTGCAGAGAAAATGAGCAACAAGATTGGAGAGCTTGAAGAAAGAAGCATATGATCCCTCGAATCATCTCTCTTCTTGGGTTGTTGGAAAAGATTGTTGTGAATGGGATGGGATCGTGTAAAACAATTTCACACATCATGTGATTGAGCTAAGTATATTAAGTGTTATGTACGAGTCGAGATATCTAAGAATCAGTAGCCTTGAGTGGTTGTCAAGTCTTTCGAGTCTTGAGAACCTGGAAATGGAAAGTGTGTATCTTAGCAAAGCTAATGAATGGCTACAGGTTATTAACATGCTTCCTTCTCTTATTGATCTTCGTTTATCCAATCGTAGTCTTCATCATATAACACCTCTGATCATCCCAATTTTTCTTCACTCAAATCTCTTGATCTTTTCAAGAATGAAAAGATTAGTTCTTCTCTTCCGAAATGGATTTTCAACCTCCCCAATCTTGTTTATCTTGACCTGAGTTATTGTAAATTTATAGGCACTTTTCCCGATGGTCTAGTTAACTTGACTTCTCTCACAACCTTTGTTGCTTCCAGAAACTTTTTCAATTGTCATTTATCTAAATAGTTGTTTCATTTGAATAATGTTGAACATCTTGACCTCAGTTCTAGTGGCATTGAAGATGCGATACAGAACAAGAGCAAAAACATAACAACACTTAAATATCTCGACGTTTCTGGTAATATGCTTTCTGGAAAGTTACCAAATGTAATTGGAAAGCTAGGGAAATTAGAACAACTTGATCTCTCAATGAATCTATTGACGGAGATGTATCTAAATTATTCAATGTTAGGAGTAATGCTTCTTCTTTGATTTATTTGAGACTAGACTATAACAAACTCACAGGAGCTCTTCCGGAAAGTGTTGGCCAACTTTCAATGCTTCAATACTTTTTCATCTCAGACAATATGTTGGAAGGTCATTTCTCTAAATTGACACACTTACAGTTATTCTATGCATCTTGAAATAATCTGACTTTAAAAGTGAGTCAGAATTGGATTTCACCTTTCCAACTCAGAGTCATTAAAATAGGCGGCTGGAATATAGGCCCTTTGTTTCCCATGTGGCTTCAAACTCAGACGCAGATAACAGATTTTGACATATCAGATGGTGGAATACAAGGTGAGGTTCCAATTTGGTTTTGGAACTTGTCTTCTCAAATTCGATTTCTCAATCTTTCTCATAACCAATTTGTTGGTGAGGTTCCAATCATCTCGAGACCTTCATGGATAAATGAGTGGGAAGATTACCGGTTTATGTACTTGGGTTCCAATAATTTTAATGGACCACTACCCTTGATTTCAACTGATGTCGAGCAAGATCTCTCAAACAATTCCTTTTCTAAAGGTTTATCTAATTTTTTGTGTCATGAACCAAAGAAAGGATCTTACAAATTGAGGATCTTAAATCTCAGGGGAAACAATTTATCAGAGGAAATTCCTAATTGTTGGATGAATTGGCTAGAGTTGAAAGTTTTGATCTTAAGAAAGAATAATTTGATTGGAGGCATACCAAGATCCATTGAGGTTTTGAGTAATTTGCAATCCTTGGACTTGCGAAGAAATAGACTTAATGGTCCATTTTCTTCATCCTTGGGAAACTGCACAAGACTCCATAAAATAGATTTAGCTGAGAATGAGTTTATTGGTAAATTACCATCTTTGGTTAGGAATGAAGTTTCCAACCTTGATAGTACTTATCTTTCGGTCCAATAAATTTGATGGTGAATTGCCTCAAGAACTTTATCACCTCAAAGATTTTCAGATCTTCGATCTTGCAAATAATGCATTTGTTGAATCATACCTGGTGTATTGGCAATTTTAGTGCAATGGTCAGGGGGAAAAAGGAAGTAGGAGATGATGTCTATTTAAGTTATTCTTTTTATGTGGGAGTTTTGATAGAGAGTGCAACGGTGACAACTAAAGGCAACATGTACCAGTACGATATCATTCTGGCATTGTTTACAAGTATGGATATGTCTAGCAATAATCTTTGTAGAGATATTCCTACTAGTCTAACACCTCTTGTGGGAGGAAGATCATTTAATTTTTCCAAAAATAACCTAACTAAAATGATTCCAAATGACATTGGTGACATAAAGTCTTGGAATCTGTTGATCTTTTAGGAAATCAACTCTATGGTCAAATTCCACAAAGCTTATCGAGTTTGTCCACTTTGAACTACTTGAAACTATCTAATATCAACTTATGAGGTATGATACCATTGAGCACTCAACTTCAAAGCTTTGATTCCTCGAGTTTTCAAGGAAACAAACTCTATGGGCTTCCCCTCTTGGTGAATTACAATTCGGATGATAATATTTCAAATCATGAGTTTGAAGATGAGGAGAGTGACAAAGATGAAGTGGATTAGTTTTACATTGCAATGGCAATAGGATTTGCCTTAAGCTTTTGGGGTGTATGTGGTTCATTGTTTGTTCAAGAAATCATGGAGACATGCTTATTTTCATTTTCTAGATCGTAGCTGAGAAATGTTGCTCGCAAAGATACCAATATATTAAGAGATTGTTGTCTTGAAAAGTTAGTTTGTGACTTTGCATGCTTAAATTTCTCATG
The DNA here is from genome assembly GCA_025774065.1 of Solanum ossicruentum. Classification (NCBI taxonomy): domain Eukaryota; kingdom Viridiplantae; phylum Streptophyta; class Magnoliopsida; order Solanales; family Solanaceae; genus Solanum; species Solanum ossicruentum. Next base: position 15,582 of record JAOTQR010002608.1, on the reverse strand, counting down.
TTAGCAATGTTGTTGTTTTGTTTTGTGTTCAAAGATGTTGACATATATGTCTCAAATAAATGTTTTTTAATATATGATGTTCTAAAATATTGTTTCTTTCATTTTCTATCACTTTAAACTAGAATAGGAATATTTAAATGCTCATAAAGTTGAAGTGGTAAAATAAGTTTGAGTTCAAGTTTTTGAATTATTTTATGTATTTTCTCTTATAGAATAATATTAATTGTATATAATAGTGGTATGTGTTGAAAGAGGCTTCTCAAAAGTACAATTGAGAAAGTTTTATACAAGTAGTGTCTACATATCTCAAGAGAGGTTCTACTGATTAGCTATATTATTAATTGAAAAAGAATTGAAGAATAAACTTAAAACGCACTATTTGTAGGATCATTTAATTTGTTTCACTAGTCAAATAGTGTAATCACATACAATGACAACCTATAAATATATATATTGAGAAAATGAATTTTAAAGCATATCTAGAATGTAAATATTTTTAATATCTCTTATCAAAGTAAATATAATTGAGCTGCCTCAAAAAGCAATAAACTATTTTTCTATTGCTTTTTAATTTGAATGTTCTTGTGGTTTTATTAGAAAGCTTCTCCCCTGTTTTAATAGTAGTATTAGTTATAATTTTATAATTATTTTACCGACGACCAATGATAGCAGATAGGTTAGTCTTCTGAAATCACTTGATAAGATCGAGTTAGTTTCATAAAAATTAATCTACGAAAGCATATTTACAAAAGATAAAGATAACACACATTCAAAAACGAAGCAGGTTGGGCTGATCATGTTTATATATGCTAATTTTTATCACCCTTGTTCACAGGCATGAGCAGAATTTCTGGCAGTATTATTACAGACTTCCAAGTTACCAAAGCTAGCAAGGTAGAATTCTCTGCTTTGGATGGACAGAGTACTCTACTCGGTTGTCCTTCAGTTCCCTGGCGGGGGCATTAACCCACCCCACACTCACCCCCTGCATCCAAATTGCTATTCACGAACAGAGGAAGCCTCGCGGTTGGCTTAGTGGACTCTAGCTACTAACAAGTGCTATACTCAACTTCGTTGCTATGATTCAGTACAATGACTTTTGTGTGATAAATACAGTTGAATGACTACAAATAAAATTTACTCTAGAAGAGATATGGTAATGACAACAAAGTAGAAGAAAAGAATTGCATTCCCCTTTTAGTTCATTGATCTGAAAAATAGTTTCCATTAAGAATCAACCAAATTACAAGAAAAGAAAAACAAAGGATATTCATACAAGAAAGTCAGTATAACAATACTCAAATTCCAAATGCCAAAGAATCAAGAAACAGAGAGTGTCTTAGATTAAATCCCCTTCCCACACCAACTCAAATTCCAATATACATACATACATACATACATACATACATACACACACATATATATATATATATATATATATATATATATATATATATATAAACCAACAACAATGGGACTAACAAAGAAATAATAAATAAATGTGAAAGTTAAAATGGTAACACAACCTAAAAAGAAAAGAACAAGCATAAGGAATAGAAATCATAGTCTCAAACTATCCTAGAATTAGAGTCACATATACAAGCGATTAATTAAACAAAATTTGAAGAAACTTATATGTGTCTTAATGTCTTAATGTCTTAACGTCTCAAATAGAACAAAAACAATATATAAACAGAAGTCTTAAGGTCCACTGAAAAGAACTAGCTTCTAACATTTAAACTATCTCAGAGCTTGGACCAATAGGGAATGAAGATATCAGGAGGTACCGGGCTTAATATCTATATAAGTGTAAAAGCAAGGGTGAGTATCCAATAACATGGTACCTAACAAATATAATCTAAGCTTAAATAAAAACAATGAAGAACACAAATACTTCTTCACCCTAACCACATACCTCCAAAACTACGAACCTGCATATAACAAAACCCAACACACACAACATATACATTTACATACATATACTCATTTAGACATTTCAACCAGTATCATAATTTTAAAGAGTCATAGTCAACAAGGAGCATCCATCCAGAATTTATATGCTTAAATAAGTAACCAAATAATCCACTTACAATATCACAATGAGTGAGGTGTAGTATGATGCAATGTATGTTAGAAAATCATGATGCATGTTTGTCCAACCATACATATCCATTGATTAGCTCAGGTCGGAACACATGGGAGTCTCACATAGATCATGTATCCATCGAAAATGACCTCGGACGCCAAAATATGACCTGGGTCCCAGATATCAATATTTCTCTCAATGACCTCGATCGGTAGAATCCTCAGTTTCAAATATCAATATCTCTCCTTTAATCTCATTTTCACAATCTAATGTAGATAAGTACATAAAAAGAGGATGAGCGAATAAAATATGGAACACATGATGCCATATTTTATAGCTTGACAGAATGCTATTCAATGTAGCTCAATAATATTCATCAATAATCAACTCACAACACGTGAATCAATTTTCATGTATGAATTTCTACATTAACACATCAAGTAATACATAACTGACAATGTCTCCTATCATTCCAAAATTCATTTCATGTAACTACATATTTCAATCAATTCACATTCCATCTCAATCAAACAATTAAGAAATACAAAGTTCAATACACTTAAATATAGGTTAAAAATACATATGCCTTAGCCAAGAAAGTCGTGGTCAATCCAAAGCTGGAGCTTTCCCTTATGATTATACTCCAAAGCACCACAATTTAGTCGAAAATAAATTCACAATAACAAATGTTCATTACTGAAAAAATGCAATTTGGGAAAAAGAAGAAAATGGTCCAAAGATTCAATACTGAGAAACAACTTGAAAATCTGAAAAACTTTTATATAGAAATGTTCATTAAGGTTTTAGAAATCTAATGGCAAAAACCATTTCGAAAAAGGAGTCAAATGAACTCACAATCACCATTTCTCTTTTGAAAGTTTAAGTTCATGAAACCCACTAAACTCTCAATTTAAATCCCCAATTTTTATATTAAAATCATAACTTAATCAATGAAAATTAAAGAAAAAAGTTGAAAATAGCTTACCTAATAGTTTTCCCATGAAAAATCACTTCAAAAGCTCCTACCCAAGCTGAAAAATATAGAAAATGGTGAAATTAGCAAAACCCCATCATTTAGGAATCAAACTCGATTCAAGTACCAAGGGTGCACCGCGATCATGACACCTATTCTCGCGATTGCCTAGCGCAATAAGCTCCTTTATTGTGATCAGGAACACTGCTTCGCAATCGTGTAGAGTAATTTAATTGCATTTTGCGATCGTGAGCTCAAGAGTGGCTAACGCGAAGAAGAATAGTTGCACCAAATATCAATAATTGCACATAACAGAAAATTACATAATGGACCCTCAGAATTCATTTGAAACTCAATACACACAAACATATATGCTACCCTACTAAATTTGATATTTCAGACTTAATGAAATTATCAAAATTCGAATATAAAATCTCTATGATCTGAAACTTGATAAGTCGCAACTAAACTAACTTAAATACTTGAAATGCCAAAATGCTACCAGAACACTACAAGAGTTAGGTCAAACTCATTCTAATATTAATCACCTCTCGAAACCAATAAAACTATCAAAAATCTACTCTGAGCATCAAAACTCAAAATGTCGACCAAAGTCAAACTATAACTCAATTTCCAATTTTGGACTTACAATCCACATAATAACTCTAAACCTGATTCCGAAAACTCTTTTAGATAAAATCCACATAACAACTCTAAACCCGATTCCGACAACTCTTTTAGATCAATTTTCATATTTCTAAAACTGATGAAATCGATGGAATTCTGTCTCAAACTCAAATTTCCAAATGACTCAAAAATTCAAAATTAAGCAATATAAGCCTTCAAAACTCAGTTATTTTAGCAAAATCTAAACTTTTTACAGGATGTTTGAAAGCTAACTTTCAAAATCAATTAAACATAACTCGAAACAATTGTCAAGAGGAGTAAAATGATAAGTTTATTAGAAATGTTGAAAATGACCTTCAGGATCATTTGATCATCCATCACTTAAAATATATTTTTCCTTGAACATAAGGCAAAGGACATACCTAAAGACACATAAAGATGAGGACATCAGATCTGCACATTGGACTCTATCTTCCAAGTGGCATCTCTCATAGGCCGATGCTGCCATTAAGCTTTTACGAAAGCTATCTTCTTGGTCCTCATACTTTCTAACTTGCATGTCTAAAGTGGCCACCAGCTCCTCCCCATAGGTCAAATATGGACCCATCTCTACCGAATCAAGAGAAATCATTGTAATCATATAAAATTTATTAAAATATAAATTTTATAATATGATTCAAATTATATGAAATTCAAAATATATTAGTCCAAATAAATATTATATATTAATTTAATTGGGTATTTAATTAAAATCCAATAAAATACGGATTTAATTAAAAGTCCAAATTCATTTATTTGGGCTACAAAAGATGACCCACTTCATTGGGCCCAATGTCCTCTCATCCTAGAGGCCCACTTGATGCCACGTGTCGGATAACGTGGTATGCCAAGTCAAACAAAGGAGACAATAGGATCATGCCATGTGTCAAAATGATATGACATTCCTATCTAAATTAAAGGCCAATAAATATATGCCACATGTACAAGTGATGCATCTCAACCAATCAAATATTGTCATGTCATTTGAAAGGAGTTTTATTTTTATCACTTTTCCTATGTTATGTCACCTTAAATCTGATTGGCTAGAAGAAACCCTGATTCCATTATAACTCAAGAAAACCTATTCTTGTCACTTTTCCTGCTCCATGTCACCTTAAATCTGATTGGCCGAAAAAAGATCTGATTCTATTATGACTCATCTATTCTACAACTATATAAAGAGGTCCTCATAATTCAGAATTGACATAAAAAATTCTAATAAAGCCAGAGAGAGCTCGTGGATCAAACGGGTAGATTTCTTTACAACCAACAAGAAGAATTCAAGAATTCAAGAAATCAAGCATTCAAGTTCAAGAACGCATCAAGATCAAGATCACCGGATTCAAGAACAATCCCAAAAGCCCTTGGATTCAAGTACAAGTCAAGATCAAGTTCAAGAAAAAGATCATATCTAGTTCAAATTCAAGATCATCAAATCCACATATCAAGATCAAGACCACCGAATTCAAGATCAAGCCCAAAAATCCTTGAATTCAAATACAAGTCAAAATCAAATCCATCAAGCTTTCCAAGATTCAATAACAAGCTAAAGAGCACTTGAATTTACTTTTGAAATGGCGAATCAAAGGATTCATAGAGATTGTAGAACTCACTCCTTGAACAAAATAATACGATTGTAGCAACATTTTTTGTTCCTTGAATGATATTTTCTCGACGTGAATTTTATTGTCATACAAATTCTGGCACGCCTATTGGGACAATCTCTACTTCTCATCTCACTTTTCAAGAATTAAAGAATATTCAAATGAATTCCAAGAAGATCAACTCCCAATTAACTTCCTCCAAGGCTGTTGATTCTATGTTCTCCGCTGAAGTAGAAGGAATTCTAGGTATTACTTTTAGAAGAGTTGGAGCTATTACAAGGAGCAAAGCCACTATGCTAGGACAACAAAAATCACGAGTGTCTTCCGCATCAACTCCTGATTTTGGATCTTCAACTCCAAGGGGAGCAAGATCCTCTACATATACTTTAGACAGAGGAAGAAGTGTTGCTGAGAAGATCATGCCGACTTTAGCTCTACTTGAGATCTCTGGTTCCAAGAATTCTACTGCAAAGAAAGACCAGGACTCATCCAATGAATCTTCTCCACAAGCATCACATAATATGAGACCTCTGAAGATCAACTTCCATGATAATCCATGCTACTCTTCTACGCCTCCAACAGTCATGCAAACGATGACAACTAATGCTTCATCCACGGAGGAACAACTTGCAAGTCTGGCAAAGATGATTGAAGGATTGACTAGGCATATGCAACACCAAGAGTATCGCATCGATAAGTTGATGGATAAAGTAGATGGATTGATAGATGGGGAATCTAGCCATGCACCTTGGAAGGATATTAAGACTCAAGAAATTGAAAATCCTGTGAATCAAGCGCCGACTCTCAAGGAGCTGCCAGTTTCTATCAAAGGAATGATCCCACTTGATCAATTAAAGGAGTTCATTGAAGGGACCATTAAATACAAGTATAAAGTCTCCACCAAGTCTTCCCGTTTGTATACCAAGCCTTACACTACAAGAATTGATAGTGTCAGGATGCCTGTCGGTTATCAACCTCCCAAATTTTAGCAATTCGAAGGCAAAGGGAATCCAAAGCAGTATGTTGCACACTTTGTAAAGACAAGTAAAAATGCTGGGACCTATGGAGATCATCTTTTCAAATAATTCATCCATTCTTTGAAAGGAAATACCTTTGACTGGTACACAGATCTTGAGGATCATTTTATTGATAATTGGGAGCAACGGGAGCATGAGTTTGTCAATCGCTTGTATAGCACAAGACACATAGTGAGCATAGTAGAACTCACAAATACTCGCCAAAGAATGGATGAACCAGTCATTGACTTCATAAATCGATAGAGGAATGCAAGTCTCAACTGCAAAGGTAGACTTAGTAAAGCTTCTGCAATAGAAATGTGTAACCAAGGAATGCACTGGGGGCTTCTCGATATCCTACAAGGGATCAAACCTAAGTCTTTTGAAGATCTAGCATCTCGTGCTCATGATATAGAGTTGAGCATATCTTCTGTCAAAAAAGATGGAATGCTTATTCATGATCCTCGCAAAGGAAAGGACAAGCAGGAACTAAATAAATAGAGCAAATTTGTGCTCAGAAACGATAACAAGGAATCAATGACTATCAATGCATCACTTGTGAAATTCGCTATAAAGGAAAGCAGGAAGCAGACTGTGAAAATAACTTTTCAGGGGCGTCCAAATCGAAAGTTGACTTTAAAGGAGATGCAAGAAAAAGAATACCCTTTTTTGGATTCTGATGTTTCTTAAATATTTGATGAGTTGGTTGAATTGAAGCTTATCGAGTAACCGGAGATGAAACGGCCCAATGATGCTGAAAGACTGATGATCCAAACTATTGCAAATATCATAAACTTTTGGGTCATCATCTTGAAAAGTGTTTTGTTTTCAAAGACAAAGTCATGCAATTGGCTAGGGAAGAGAAGATTGTCCTTGATGACGATAAACATAGTTCTAACCAAATCTCTATAACTTTTGGCTCACTTGACCCGATCTGAATATATACCTTTGAAAAGAAGAAGTCCATAGAGCCCAACAAAATCCAAAATGATAGAGATGATGATGAAAGTTGGATTCTCGTGACTAGATGGACACGCAACAAGACAAGTTCACGAAGAGAATTATCAAAGAAACCGACTAGAGAAAGGATGGTGAGGAGACCAAAGAATCAAAAACTAGTCACGCATCCAAAGAAAGAAAGGACGGAAGTACACCACTACCAGAAGGCATGACATCCTGTGACTTTTGGAGAGTTCTTGCTGAGTTGGTTTCATTTTCGATCTGGCTAAAACAACAATGAGTCGTCATGTTTTAACACTGAAAAAGGAGAGATAGTAGGTGGAAGATAATCAAATATGTCTCCAATGTATAAAGAACAAGAAACAGGAGAAACATAATCAAAAGCGTCTCCCTTATCTTCTGAGAAGCCTGCAGAACCCTCTTCTCAAGAAGCACATGCATGTGATACAAAAACCCATATTTATAGAGGATGATCTTCTATTTGGTGAAAATCTACATAATCGTCCATTGTCAATGGCGGGTCATTTGCTAGAAAGAGGATAAATAGAATCTTGATTGATGAAGGATCTGAGGTTAACATTTTTCCCATCCATACATTGAAAGAACTGGGCATCACGACTGAGGAGCTTAGTGAAAGTCATCTGTTAATACAAGGATTCAATCAAGGGGGGCAAAGGTCTATAGGCTCCATTAAGTTAGAAATCCATATTAGTGATTTGAGATCTAGTACATGGATGTATGTGATCGATGCAAAGACTTCATACAATATATTACTTGGTAGGCCTTGGATGCATGAGAACAAAATTGTTCCATCCTATTACAATCATTGTTTGAAGTATCTCCAAGATGAAATTGAAAGGAAAATAGTTGTTGATGAAAATCCTTTCACTGAAGCAGAGTCACACTTTGCTGATGCAAAATTCTATCTGAAGAATTATGTTGTGAAGGCACCAAAACTCGACAATGTCAAATCGACTAAGCCCAATGTACTTGCCAGCAAAAGATTTGATGTGGTGGTTGGAAAGGTCAAGGCCAGTATAGGTGAGTTGGAGTCTTGTCTAGATAAGGGAAGACTATCTCCTCGAAAAAGAAGCCAATTTTTGTACCCCGCTATGTTCCAAAGGTAAAGAAAGATGCAGGTCAATCATATGTGTTCAAGGAAATATACTAGGAGGGCTAACTCTTCCTATCAAATGCATTGATGCAATCAACTTGTCTTAAAACCTACTAGGAGAGTTTGTGGCTCAAAATACACCACAAGATATGTCACTCCCTCCAAAACGTACAAAGGGCTTTGATCCAAATGCTTACAAGTTACTTGCAAATGCTGGATACAAACCCTAATGTGCCATCTAAATTAGGGAAACTCCCATCAGATGATGTCACCAGGAAAGCATGCAAAGGTTTAGGCTATAGTCAACCACCTCCAGTCTGTATTTCCATAAGAAGAGCAAGTAACAATTACATTATCGAAGATGAGTCCTCTTTTTCTAACAAAAGTCCTTCTGTCTTCGATCGAATTGGAAAACCCAATACGAGAACTTCTGTGTTTGAGAGGTTGGGACAATTAAAGAAAGAAAATAAGAAGCATTGGAGAAGTTACCTATGGGTGAAAATGCTTGCTCCGCTTATCCAAAAGGATATCCAAAGCACAAGTCCCTCGAGGATGAAGCAAAAAGTGGAACTCATGGTTTCCAGTGGAGAGGTGCTAAAGGAAAAGGCTCATACTATGGTGTACACCAAGGAACATAAAGAAGATGAAGAAAGTGTGGGCTCCTCATATCATATTGCATCTTTGAGGGAGCTCGATGCCTCATCTCAAGTATAGGTTGATGGAGGATCAGAATACATAGCTCGGTGTTACCATATATCCGTTAGTGAGAATGATCTATAAGAGGAAGAAGATGCTAGAGATGCTCCACTAGAACTGGAAGAAGGAGTGAAAGCCATGACAGATCCTTTAAAGGAAGTTAACCTTGGCACAAATAAAGACCCAAGGCCAACTTACTTAAGCGCATTTCTGGAAATTGAGGAAGATAACGCTTGTATGAATCTACTCAAAGAGAATAAGGATGTCTTCTCTTGGAGTTACAAGGAAATGCCTAGCTTAAATCCTAAAATAGCGGTCCACCAATTGGCAGTCAAGAATGGTGCTCGTCCTGTGAAGCAGGCCCAAAGACGTTTTAGGCCGGAGTTGGTCCCATAGATCAAGAATGAGGTCAAGAAGCTTATTGAGGTAGGATTTGTTCATGAAGTTAAATACCCTACGTGGATTTCAAGCATTGTTCCTGTGAGGAATAAGAATAGCCAAATTCGAGTTTGTGTTGATTTCAGAGATCTCAACAATACATGCACTAAAGATGAGTTCTCACTGCCTATTCTAGAGCTAATGTTGATGTTACAATTGGTTATAAGTCAATGTCATTCATGGATGGTTCTTCTGGTTATAAGCAAATCCGTATGTCATAGAAAGATGAAGAACACACTGCATTTTGCACCCCTAAAGGTATCTATTGCTACAAACTGATGCCTTTTGGTCTAAAAAATGCTGGTGCCACATATCAAAGGGCTATGCAAAATATGTTTGATGACTAACTCTATAAAAATGTTGAATGTTATGTTGATGACTTGGTGGTGAAGTCGAAAAAGAGGGGCGACCATTTGAAAGACTTAAGAAAGATGTTTGAATTGCTCTGAAGACATCAGCTAAGGATGAATCTATTGAAATTTGCCTTTGGGGTTACTTCTGGCAAATTTCTTGGCTTTATTGTGCGACATCGAGGGATTGAGATTGATCAAGCTAAAGTTGATGCCATCTTGAAGATGCCCCAGCCTCGAGACATTCATGAGTTAAGTAGCTTTCAAGGAAAGTTAGCTTACGTGAGGAGGTTTATTTAGAATCTAGCTGGGAGATGCCAACCATTCAGTCATCTTATGAAGAAGGGTGTTCCTTTTAAGTGGGACCAAATATGTAGTGAAGCTTTTGAAAGTATCAAAGCATATATGGAAAACCCTCTAGTTGTAGTGGCCCCTATACCTGGAAACCATTCATACTCTACATTATGGCACAAGAAAGGTCTGTTGGTGACCTATTAGCTCAAGAGAATAACAAAGGAAAAGAAAAATCCCTCTACTACTTGAGTAGAATGGTGACACCAAATGAGTTAAATTATTTGCCAATCAAAAAGTTATGTTTGGATCTAGTCTTCTAAAATCAAAATATGAAGCATTATTTTCAAGATCACATTGTTCGTCTCATATCTAAAGCAAATCCTATCAAGTTTGTCATGTCGAAACCAATCCTTAGCGACCAATTGGCAAGGTGGTATCTTCAATTCTAACAGTTTGAGATTATGTACATCCCACAAAAAGCTGTAAAGGGACAAGCATTAGCTGACTTCTTGGCAGAACTTCCGATTCCAGATGATTGGGAGCTAACTGATAAGCTCCCTAATGAAGATGCTATGGCTATTGAAATACAACCTCCTTGGAAGAAGTACTTTGATGGGGCTGCACATCATGGCAGAGTTGGTGCCGGAGTGGTGTTTGTCACTTCACAAGGAGAGGTTCTACCATTCTCCTTCACATTGAAACAATGTTGCTCCGATAATGTCGCAGAATATCAAGCATTGATACTTGGTCTCGAAATGGTTGTCAACATGAAACAATTGCAACTGCAAGTCTTTGGTGACTCTCAGCTAGTGATTAAAAAACTTTTGGGAACTTATGATGTTAGAAAGACCGAACGTGCCCATATCACTATTATACCCAAAAGTTAATATGATAGCTTGGAGATGTAACCCTCCAATATGTGTCAAGAAAGGAAAATAAAACAACTGATGCCTTAGCTACTCTAGCTTCAACTCGAACTCTTCCTGATCAAACAAAAGTTACTATCTGCCAACAATGGGTAGTACCACCATTGGATGAAGATGAACATATGGAGGATAAGCTTGAGCATGTTGTTGCAGTTTCTGAAGTCAATAGAGAGGACTGGCGACAAGCTATTATAGACTATTTTTGTTACGGGATACTCCTAGAAAATGCCAAAAGAAAGACTAACATCCATCGTCGTGCACCTTGTTTCCTTTACTATAAGGACATACTATATAGAAGATCATATGAGGGGGTACTCCTTCAATGTCTAGGAGAGGAAGAAGCAAGTCAAGCTCTGCAAGAAGATGATTCGGGAGTATGTGGATCGCATCAATCTGGACTAAAGCTCCACTTTCACATAAAAATAATGGGATATTATTGGCCAACCATGGTAAAAGATTGCTTGGATTATGCTCAAAGGTGCAAAGCTTGTCAATTCCATGCAAACTTCATACACCGACTACCTGAATTTTTACACCCGACTATTGCATCTTGGCCATTCGATGCTTGGGGATTGGATTTAGTTGCACCACTCCCAAAATCTCCTAGTGGGAACCTATATATCTTGGTTGCAGCAGATTACTTCTCAAAATCGGCCGAAGCTATCACTCTTAAAGAAATAAAGAAGAAGAATGTCGCAAACTTTATTCGAGTGAATATCATATACCAATTTGGCATTCCTCGATACATAAAAACCGACAATGGCAAGTCATTTGATAACAAATTGATGAATAAGATTTGTGAACTTTTTGGCTTCAAGCAGCGCAAATCCTCTATGTATCATGTTGTCGCCAATGGTCTTGCTAAAGCATTCAATAAGACTCTATGCAATCTCCTAAAGAAAGTAGTCTCCAAGTCTAAATGAGACTGGCATGAAAGAATGGAAAAGATTTGTAGGCATATAGGTTAACATATCACACACCAACTCAAGCAACCCCATATTTGCTTACTTTTGTAGTTGAAGCAGTCCTGCCACTTGAGCTACAGATACCTTCCTTGAGACTTGCTATTCAAGAAGGACTTATCGAAGAAGAGAACGCTCAACTACGTCTCTTTCAGTTAGAAGCACTAGATGAAAAAAGGATTGAAGCTCAACAAAATCTTGAATGCTATCAAGCTCATCTATCTCATGCTTTTAACGAAAATGTTCACTTGAGATGTTTTCAAGTTTGAGACCAAGTTCTCGCAGTAAGGAGACCCATTATCACTTCGCATAAGTCTAGGGGCAAATTCACCTCAAAGTGGGATGGACCATATGTAGTACAAGAAGCATACTCAAATGTTGCTTACAAACTTGTCGATGCAGATGGCGTAAGGATTGGTCCTATAAATGCAAAAATTCCTCAAGAGGTACTACCCCTAAAGTGAGATGATGCTCCGTGACGTATGAGCATAAACTGCATGTTACTCCTGGCCCACAAGAGTACAAACTGTGTAAGGCACACACAAAAAAAAAACATATGTCCTCTACTTGATCTCTTACATGAGTATTAAAGTTGTGAGTACCTTTCATCAAACTTTGGACTCATACCAAATGGTGGTGGCTCAATCGGGGCAAATCCCTATGAAATATGAAGCTTCCTATATAGCGTACTTGAAGTCTTCAAATACTCCAAGTATGCAAGTTGGAGTCTTCAAATTCTCTAAGTCTGCAGCTTGAAATATTCATATCTCCAAATTTGAAATTCGAAGTACAATACTCCAAGTACATAAGATAAGGACTTCAAATCCTTGTAGTATGCAAGTTGAAGCCTTCAAATCCTTGAAGTATGCAAGTAAAAGTCTTCAAACCTCTAAGCACGTGAGTTGAAGTCTTCAAATCCTCCAAGTACGAGAGTTGAAACATTTAAATCCTGCAAGTGTATGAGACAAAATCTTCAAATCCTCTAAGTACACAAGTTGAAAGCCTTCAAATCCTTGAAGTACGCAAGTTAAAGTCTTCAAAACCTCCAAGTATGCGAGTTGAAACCTTCAAATCCTGCAAGTATACGAGACGAAGTCTTCAAATCCTCTAAGTACGCAAGTTGAAAGCCTTCAAATCCTTGAAGTACGCAAGTTAAAGTCTTCAAATCCTCTAAGTATATGAGATGAAGCCTTCAAATCCTGCAAGTATATGAGACAAAGTCTTCAAATCCTCTAAGTACGCAAGTTGAAAGCCTTCAAATCCTTGAAGTACGCAAGTTAAAGTCTTCAAAACCTCCAAGTATATGAGATGATGTCTTCAAATCCTCAAAGTACTCATCTTTCAAATCCTCCAAGTATGCGAGTTGAAGCCCTCAAACCTCCAAGTACACAAGTTGAGGTTTTCAAATCTTCAAGTATACAAGTTGAAGCCTTTAAATCCTCCAAGTATGCAAATTGAAGTCGTCACATCTTTTAAGTACACAAGGTGAAGTCTTCAAGTCCTTCAAGTTTGCAAGATGGAGTCCTTAAATTCTTCAAAAGTATGCAAGTTGAAGTAAATCTTTAAGTTGAAGTCTCCAAGTCTATCAAGTTTGCAAATTGAAGTCTTCAAATTCTTCAAATCTACAAGTTAAAGTCTTCAAATCTTCTAAGTATGCATGCTAAAGTCTTTAAATCTTTCAAATATGCAAATTATTCAGGTATTTGGGTCTGTTGAAGCCTTCAAATCCTTCAAGTCTTCAAAATTGAAGTTTAAATCCACCATGATTTTTCAAAGCCACTAAGTGTGGGAACTTCAAGAAAATCCTTAAGGTTTACAAGTTGAAGTCTTCAAATTGTCATTTTTAAGGTGGGAATGCGTATCCATTCCTTCTCAATAAGGATCTCTTCAAATTTTTATTCTTAAGGCGGGAGTGCGTATTCATTCCTTTGCGCGATAAGAATTACCATAAAGTTACCTTGTTCTTAAAGTGGGAATGCATATCCATTCCTTTGCATGATAAGAACTACCATAAAGTTACCTTGTTCTTAAGGCGGGAATGAGTGTCTATTCCTTTGCGCGATAAGAACTACCATGAAATTTACCTTGTTCATAAGATGGGAATGAGTGTCCATTCCTTTGCGCGATAAGAACTACCATGAAAGTTACCTTATTCATAAGGCGGGAATGAATATCCATTCCTTTGCGCAATAAGAACTACCATAAAAGTTACCTTGTTCTTAAGGTGGGAATGAGTATTCATTCCTTTGCGCGATAAGAACTATCATAAAGTTAACTTGTTCTTAAGGCGGGAATGGTATCCATTCCTTTGCGCGATAAGAACTACCATGAAATTACCTTGCTTAAAGTGGGGGAATGCGGATCCATCCCTTCACACCTCAAGACCAAATTCTTGTAATAATAAGAAGCTTGAATTATGGCCCTACAACAAAAGAAAAATGGGGACAAAGTTAACAAGAAATACAACAATCATAGACTCTTTACTACAAAGAAGAAAAAAAACATAAATTTTCTTTGTAAGCATTTTATTTTATTCTTTTAACAAAAAGGATAAAAAAAAAAAAGATAATTTGGGAGCATGTGATTAAGAGAAAGAAAACATGATTCATCAATCAAAGAAACTATTTCTTGATGAATTAAATGTATGTACATTCTTTTTTTAGTCACTTTCATATGAAATATGATGTGATTAAAAAAAAGAGATGATTCATCAATCCAAGAAGTTATTTCTTGATGAATTAAATGCATGTATATTTTTTTCACTTTCATATGAAATACAAAATACCCATATGATTAAAAAAAGGGAGAAGAAAAGTACCTATAAATAGATATTTTGCAAGCAGACAAGCAATTTGCGTTGGCAAGATCTTTGAATAATGCTGCTGATAAAAAGATGGGACTATTTATAGAGGAGTATGGTAGGAGAAGTTAACTCCTAAAGAGGCAAGGACTAAGAGATGACATATGAATCAAAAGGGGATTAGAACTATATGTCGACAATGATACATGCAAATTGCTAGAAGAACAAGGATTAGGAGAGGACTTTGAATCCTAAAAGGAATAGGACATGGAGCCACTGGAAAATATTTGCATACTGGACTTTGAAAATATTTGCCGGCAGCAAAAATATTTGTGTTTGTGGGAAAATTGCACACAAACATATTTGTGCATTAAATGCACAAGAAACAAGGAAAGCGGAAAGCGCATCAAATGAATCAAAAGAAGACAATCCAACTCAAAGTTGGATGGATTAATGTGATTCAATAAATAAATAAATATATAATTCAAAATCCATATTTACATGTTAATATAGTACATTAATTTAAAATATATAATTCAAAGTCCATATTTATATGTTAATATATATCAAGTTAATACTTCAAGCCCAGTCTCAAAAAATGAAATATTTCGACGAGACTTGAAGTTGGGGGCATTTGTAATTATATAAAATTTATTAAAATATAAATTTTATAATATGATTCAAATTATATTAAATT
>JAOTQR010002597.1:0-18991 GCA_025774065.1 Solanum ossicruentum | reverse complement strand
CAGCAACCCAACACTTCTAGGCAGTCCAATATCATAAAAACGATCACCCGGACAGCAAGCTTTCAACTATTGACGCACAGACTTTTCTTCAACCTTTTCACTTATAAACTTATTTTCTAACAACCATTCTTATGTATGTATCATGTAAAACTTATATTAAGATCCTTAATATTCCTAAAACATCCCACAAGGCACAACAAATAATAATTCTTCACAACATACAGACAAGCGGCATAACGTTACATCCTTTCACCACACTTCGACGCCAACAATCCCAAGCTTGTTTTAACTTTTATTAAATTATTTCCAACACTTTCACCACATAAAACAAGTCTTAATATAGTCCAAAAACAGTCCCAAAATAGGTTTAGGTCGTGGAACAACATATTATAATTTTTAGCTTCCAAGTTCATTTTAAAAGTGAAACTACGACGTTGTACGACAACTCATCTTTGTGGACCGTAAAAGTGGTGCAGCGGCTTAATTCCATGACTAAAAACCTATATATTGTTATAATATAAGTATTACTTCATATTTAATCCAACCAATTAGAAAAAATCCTCTTGAACAACAAGAAACGTTCACAACAATACTTAGGACACATGTTGTCCAGAATTTCTAGCTTAACATAATAGAATGTACTTGTTGTTTTACATGAAGAAACCATATTAGCAACATCTATAACCTCAACCATGTTAAGAACATCAATGTTTCTTTACAATAAAGTCCAAAAACTATATAGAAGTCACCAAAATAAAAGACAAGTGTGCAACAACTTTCTAGACACAAGCTGTCCAGAATTTCCAGCAGATTTCCAGATTCACATACTATCACATACTTCTTGTTTTTCATGAAGAAATCATACTAGAAATATCTATAACTTTAACTATGATAAAAACATCAAAGTCTCTTCATAATAAAGTCCAAAAACCATATAGAATTCACCAAAACAAAAGAAAAGGGTGCAGTAACTTTTTGGACACAAGTTGTCTAGAATTTCCTGCAAAGACTCTATCATGTACTTCTTGTTTTACATGAAGAAATCATACTAAATACGCAACTATAATTGCTTAACTTTGCCTTATAGGTCCTCTACTCCCTTCAAAATCCTTAGAGAATGAGTTTGCAGCTTGGTGAAGTGAATATAGAGAAGACAAAACACTTTAACAAAGCCGAAACTTTATTTCCTAGTGGAAAGAATAAGTGCTATACTTAGCACATTTTTAAAGATCAAATTGGGAAACTTTGTCTTCCACTTTTGACTTGATGATGACACCCATCAATGGTCTATTATTGCAGCATCTTATCCTCAAAAATCGGGCTCAATTGGATCTCAAATATGATGGACATATGCTGCCAATTTCCAGCTTTCTTCATAGTTGGTTTTGGGTCCAAATGACCAAGTTGTCTTTAGAGTACTTAGGATGTTTTTAAACTCTTCTTGGACTAAAAATAAGTTCCATTTATGATAATAAAATATGGCCCAAAGTTACAACCTTAACAAGGAATTTATTCATAATCAAACTTGAACAATTTTTGGTGTCAAGCCTTGTCTCTGATTGGCTATCAATTATACGCAGGTGATTCGCCTACTAAATTATTAAGTCATACAATAAACTCAATTATTTACTTAGTTTAGGGATGATATATCTTCAATTTAACACCAACACATATATACCATCACCCTCTTAAGTATTTAGAATCACATATCGCCCATTAACACGAGATTCAAGCACTTTCAAGAATTGACGCTAATTTGATCAAACCATAACATGATTCATTTACATAGAATAAGTACATGTAAAAAAGTAAGGTGTTACATCAATGCATATGATGAGATACCATTGAATATTACAAACTAATTGATTGTGAAGTAAGAACTCAAATGATGAATTGCCTTAAGTTATGATGACTAAGGATAATTGAAAAAGTTAAAATATGTTATATTGTGATTATTATGTAACATGTTAATGATGACTCAATTGTTGAAAGATAATGAAACAATAGATGAATTGCGAATAAAAGAACTATGTGGACATCTTGCTTTCATTCATGATTATAAATGTGATACTTGTGATATGATGGCATTTATGTGCTTGATATTCCATTTGTGATTAAAAGCCAAAGAGAAATGGTTTTAGCTAGAAGAAGAAAAGGAATGAAAGGCCGAAGGGAAATGATACAAGCTAGATGTGAAAGTAAATGGCAAAGGAAAATGTTTGGTGGATGTATGGTCCATGTGTAGCCCATAGGTTTCGATCTGAGGTTATCAGCAGATGTTCATCATAGGACATATATACATCACGATTACTTGACATTACATTGCATTATTTACATTTTATTACATTCATTCTATCTCATATGGCTCCTTCCTTAATATTGCTATAGATATTACGTTTACGACTATGAATGCTTTGGAACTTGTATATTATTGAAATTATGTGATATATCTTTATAACTTGATCCTTTTATATTGTGAAGAGTGGATTATGTAGATACCATAAGTGCTTATGATATGGCTAAACTATTGTACCACTTGACTCTGGAATTCAATTGTATATTCTAAGATGTTATTCGATGATATGCAGTCATATATACATTATTGTGTTGGGATTCTTCTGAGTGTAGAGTTGTAGTTTGACAATTTGTGGTTAGGAGTTAAGCAGCACTTGTGTTCGTCTTTACTTTACTCTAGATTAGTTTCATTTGTTGAGTACCCTGTTGTTCGGTGCTCACCCTTGCTATATTTTTGTAGTTTGTGAGCCCAATCCCTTTTGTTTGATATTCTTCATTACAGGATTGAGCTTTTGGATCACTTGTGAGGTAGAGGCTTGTACCTTTGGTAGACCTTCAATGGTTCCTTCTTATGTTTTATCCTATTTGAGGACTAGACATTGAGACTTATATTTTATTTGAGTATTCTATCATTAGAGGCTTATTCATGTGACACCAATTCTGGGAAGGTTGTAGTTTTGATTTCCTATGTTTATCTATCTTATTTAGACTATGACACCAGTTCTGGGAAGGTTGTAGTTTTGATTTCCTATTCTTATCTATCTTATTTAGGCTGTTTATCTTCCGCTTTTATTATTATGTTGACTTATTTAGGTTTTGGGTTGACTCACTTTGGTGGGTTAGGTGAATGCTATCACATTCGAATTTCGGGTCATGACACTTATTTTGTTATTTCATTAAAAAAATCAATTAAGTTAAAAAGAACCCATCCGTTTCAAAAAATATTACATGCTTTGACTTAGCACGAAATTTATAAAAAATATTGTTGTTTAAAATTACAGTTATGTCAAATGTACCAAAACTCCTTAATCTTGTTGCCTTAAATATGCCATGTAAAAGTTGAGATTAAAATATTATAAAAAAGAATTATTTTTTAAAAAATAAACTACAAAAAAGGGTGTCATTCTTTATTTAACAGAGGGAATAATATATTCAACCATTGTTATGACTTTTAACACAGTGAAATTTTTATATGGGAAGGAAAAGGGATTGTCCTGGGGTCTTACTAACCAAAAACAATGGGGAGGTTGAATTTGTCGTTCAAATTTTGAGTACAGTCGTTAAACCATAAATCCCAACTTATAAATCTTTTTTTTGGTAAAAGTGTAGGGAATATTAATGGTAAAGATTGTGCGAAAATGGTGTTGAGATCAAATCTGTCACGATCCAAGCCTAGGGCCTAAACGTGACACGACTAATGGGAACTCGAAGGGACCCAAACAAGTCTCTTAGCATCTCAATCACATATCCTTGGTCACGGAAGGAAAATAACAACAACAAGAGATATAAAAAAGGGAAAGCGGGAATAAGGGAAGTCTTCGATAATCATAAAAGAATATAAGAGTTAGGGTCATAGCATAAGTATACCTAATATCTAACAATACCTCTAACTTTGAACAGAGCGGGGGCCAAGACACTTTCCCAGCTCACCCACATAATAACAAGTGTTGAACATAAGGAAGTCTCAAAATAGCAAGAGTATTGTAGATAGTGTCCTTGGACTTGAGGACTCACTAATTCTTATATCCGAAGTACTGAACTAGCCACGTGGAGGATGACCAAAAGGAGCTCCGATCAGTACATGGTAATATCATTTAAGCATAGAGTATGTATTAGTAAAATGTACTAAGTATGCGGGATGTAATGCAACAAGACGTAAACCAATATAGTCAAAATGCATAATCTTAAACAATGGATATATAATCTCAATATCAGATGCATGATCAATGCTCATAATGGAACATGCTTATAATCATTCATATTGCACAATATACATATCATACATATGTTGGAAGTAACCTCAACTGACATAGACCAAACAGCTATAACATGGACTCTAAGGCCTGACACGCCCTCAATTCAGTTGACCGGACTTGTAAGCCCCCTCCGAAATATGGTCTACTTGCCAACAAAAACAAAATATGATAACATGAACTAGATGGATCCACTAGTATAGAAAGGGTAATAATCATACTCCTATGGTGGCATATAGTTTAGAGACTAAAGACTTTATGTAAGTACCCCTTGAGTTGAGCCCCTTTCTTAAGTCTCAATGAGTGCTAAGTCAAATCCTATGGAATACTTGAAATAATCATACCTTAATCATAACGAGAATAGCTTGTAAAAACATGACTTGAGTAGCTCCTAAACATGCTTGACCTCTAATAGTGAGCCTAGCGTGAACATAAGAATAGATCATAATCATACATGAACCCTTTCCTTAACATGAATGGCTCACAAGAGTTAAAAATCTTGAAATAGGGATTAACATGATAGTTGTAAAATCATAGATATTTTTCATGTATTTGATACATACTTAAAATCCCTTACTCATCATGAAGTCACTTGACTTTATATCATGCAATAGATCATCAATAACTTGAGAATTCTTGTCATGTCATTTTATCAAACATATGGTGGGTTCTTGATACTCATTCAAGATCATGCATCCAAGAGTGAAATGAGATGAGTAAACTCAATGCAAATCAAACTACCAACATGTAGTAAAATCCTCATGTAAGGTACCTTGAAATTAATTACAAAGCTTATCATAATTTATATTCATAGCTCAAAACATGCATAGTCTCAATAGACATAATAAATTCATGGAGCAACTTGAAATAGACTTTAATGTATAATCAATCAACACTTGGTAAAATCCCAACATAATTTGTATTCATAATCCATAATAAGACATACCCATAGTTAATACAACTAGAAAATATGCAATTTTGGTTTAAAAAAAAAAGAAAGAAGGTTGGGCTCCATGGGCGAAAGGACTCAATGGATGAAATCCACATATCTTAAACCTTGAATTCCTTGAAATGAACTTAAAGTGGTTTAGAGTTTGAAGTGAATCCTTGGGTACCAAAGCTGAGCTTGAATTTTTTAGATTTGAATGAGAGAATTTGATAGAGTCTTAGAGGAGTATGAGAGAGGGTTTTGTGAATTATAGAATTGAAAAATGACTAAGTATGAGTGATTTTATGTTTAAGTGGAAATGGGCCTATGAACCTAATTCCCTTGGCCAAAAAAGAAAAAGTAAGGAAAATATTTCACTATTCCGTGCTCCTGGCACGACACAGACTAGACGCGGAGTGCAAGATACACTACTTCATGCCTCTGGTGCATCGCGGCCAGGGCGTGGACATCCACTAGAAATCATAAATTGGATAAAATTAATTTTCACTATGGGTCTTCTAAAATCTAGGTTATACCCACTTCCCACTAAATTTGGCCCCCGATACAGAATATGAAGTCGAATTTTCAAAATCACGCACAAATTTTAAAATATATGAAATTGACGATTATAGGGCATTTCGAAGCCTATGTGGGGCATTTCAATATCTTCCCCTTGGGAACATTAGTCCCTAAACGTCAAAGAAACATGTGTAAGAGAAGTAATTATAAAGAATTTAGCCTGACATGAATGCAACAAATGCATTTAAACATCATTTATAAAAATCTCAACATGAATGTCAAAAATCACCATAGACTTGCTACCATAAACATGAGTGCATGCAAAATGACGTGAGGGCTGACATTTAAGACGTTATATCATATAGGGTCCTTAAATTATTACCTTTAGATTAAGTAGAGTGGAAGAGATATGTGTATCACTTTTTCTTGTCCGCTTCGGCTTCCTATGTGGCACTATCAACTTGTTGATTCCTCCAAAGGACCTTAACGGAAGCTACATCTTTGTTTCTCAACCTCTTAACTTGTCTATCTAAAATTTCCACCCAGTAAACCCAATTATCAACCTTAAACTCAAGTTCTCTTTCGCTCACATCAGAGTAGGAGTTTTGTCTACTTTGGACTTTTTCAATCTCTCCCTTATCAATCTCACCTTCTCCAAGGCTTTTATGATGAAATCGGGACCCAGAAAAGCCATCTTCCCCACTTCAAATCATCCAATTGGGGATCTACAATGCCTACCATGTAAAGCTTCAAAGGAAGCCATACAAATGCTTGAGTAGTAGCTATTGTTGTAAGCAAACTCAATAAGTGGAAGATGTTCATCCCAACTACCCTTAAAATCTAAAACACAAGCTCTAAGCATATTCTCAATAGTTTGGATAGTCCTCTAGGCTTGACCATTTGTTTGAGGATGAAAAGTCATGCTAAGCTTAATCGTGGTACCAAGACCTCTTTGGAAGGACCTCCAAAAGTGAGAAGCGAATTGAGGACCATGATCCAAAATTATAGACAAGGTCACCCTATGCAATTTAACCAACTCATGGATGTACAACATGGCATAATCTTTGGTACTATAAGTAGTTTTGACTGGTAGAAAGTGAACCACTTTTTCATTCTATTAACAACAACCCATGGAGTCAAAGTGTTTCTTAGTCTTAGGAAAACTAGGCCAGAAAATACATGTTGTTCTCTTCCCACTTCTAAGTAGAAAGTTCTATGTCTTGGGCTAGGTCTCTCGGCCTTTGATGTTCAACTTTCACTTGTTGGCAATTGTGACATTTGGTTACGAATTGGGCAATATCTCTCTTCATTCCAACCCACCATGTACCTCCCTCAAGTCTCTATACATCTTCGTAGAACCTGGGTGAATAGAATGGGATGAATTATGAGCCTTCACCAAGATGAACTCCCTTAAGTCATCAATATTAGGCACACACAACCTATCTTGGTACCTAAGGGCACCATCTCCCCCTTTGGAGAAAACCTCCACTTTGCCATCCTTCACCAAGGCCTTCAACTCTATCAAAGCAGGGTGATCTTGTTTTGATGTTACTTCCTCCATCAATGAAGATTTAGAACCATCAATGACCACTACACTACCATTTTCAAATTCATCCCACCTAATCCCCAAGCTAGTCAATCGATGAACATCTCTAGCCACCTCGTTGCCACCATCACCAATATGAGCTAGACTACCCATGGACACTATACTTTGAGCATCGCCCACAATATTAGTTTTGTCGAGGTGATAATCTACACTCATATCATAATCTTAAAGGAACTTTAACCACCTTCTTTGTGTCAAGTTAAGACCTTTTCAAGTGAATATATTGGAGACTCTTGTAGTCGGTAAACACATCAACATGAACCCTATATAAGCAGTGATGCGAAATTTTCAAAGAAAATACCATGGCCACCAATTCAAGATCATGGGTGGAATAATTTCTCTCATGCACGTTACATTGCCTAGAGGAATATGCTATCTCCGTGTCATTTTACATCAAAACACACCCCAAACCAATTCTTTAGGTATCACAATATACCACAAACCCTTCCAACCCTTCTGGTAGATCCAATATAGGAGCGGAGACAAGCTTATCTTTCAAAGTTTGAAAACACTTTTTACATTCATCTGTCCATACGAATTTTTCCTTCTTTTGGGTCAAATTTGTCATTGAAAAAGCAGTACAAGAAAAGCCATTCACAAACCTCCCGTAGTAACCCGCTAAACCTAAGAAACCCCTAATATCCAATGGAATCAAGGGTCTAGGCCAATTTCTTATCACCTCTGTCTTCTTAGGATCCACTTTATTGCCATCACCCAACACCACATGCTTTAGAAAAGCAACCTCGTTCAACCAAAAATCACATTTTTCATATTTAGTAAACAACCTCTCATCACTCAAGATTTGCAACACCACCCTCAAGTGACTCACATGCTCTTCCTCACTTAGGGAATAAATCAATATATCATCAATAAAGACCATCAAAAACATGTCAAGGTAGCATTTAAAGACCCTATTCATGAGATCCGTCAATATAGCCGGTGCATTAGTCATCCTAAAGGACATAACCACAAACTCAAAGTGCCCATCCCTAGTCCAAAAAGTTGTCTTAGGAATATCACACTTCCTCACTTTCACATGGTGGTATCCGGATCGAAGATCAAACTTAGAAAAGTGACTAGTCCCTTGTAGTTGATCAAAAAGTTCATCAGTCCTTGGTAGAGGGTGCTTGTTCTTTATGGTAACTTTATTAAGTTACCGGTAATCACTGCACATTCTAAGAGAACCATCCATTTTCTTTACAAGTAACACTAGTACACCCCAGGTTGACTTACTAGGCCTTATTAAACCCTTCTCCAACAAATCTCTCAATTGTTCCTTTAACTACTTCAGTTCAACCGGGGCCATACTTTAAGGGGGAATGAAAATTGGCTGAGAATCGGAAGGAGGTATATACCAAAGTCTATTTCCATTTCAGAAGGAACACCGAGAAGCTCATCAGGAAAGACATCAAGAAACTCATTGACCACCGGAACCGACTCAATAGTAAGGTCTTTGGACTCAACATCCATAACCCTCACAAAATAGTAAAGGCAACCATTAGAAATCAACTTTTGGGTTTAAAGACAAGAAATGAATCTTCCCTTGACCACCACATCACGACATTCCCACTCAAGGACAGGGTCATTAGGGAATTGGAAACCCTATGGGTCCTACAATCAATAGAAACATAATATGCATGTAACCAATCCATCCCAAGATAGATATCAAAGTCCACCATATCTAATGTAATAAAACGACAAGGCAGGACTTTATGCAATATGAACATGTTACAATATTTATAGACTCTTTTAGCAACAATTGACTCAATAATGGGGGTTCACACTTCATAAGATTCACACAACAATTCAGGATTTACATGAAGCTTTTTGGCAATAAAAGGATTAATGAAAGAAAGAGTTACACCCAGCTCTATCAATGCACACACATCAAAATAAAAAACCTTTGACATACCAGTGACGATATCGGGCAACTCATCCACCCCTTCCTTCCTTGAAGAGCATAGAATCTATATTGGCTTGGAGCACCCCGTTATTGGCCTCCTTTTTCCCTTGGACACGCATTAGCACCTTGGCCTTGAGGCAGATCATCTTTACCTTTTTTTTGAGAATGAGGACAATCAATAAACTTATCACCGACTTCCCCACAACCAAAACAAGCATTAGAATTTTCAAACATGGACTACCATGGTTCTTCCACACTTTTGGCACTTAGGGTTGGTCATCCCACCATTAGTACCTTGGAATCCTGGATTATCATTAGAAATTCTCTTATTAGTACCATTGGAATACCCTTGGCCTTGGAACTTATGGCCTTGAGGAAATCGGCCACCCTTGAAACCTTAGAAACCACCTTCAAATCGAGCCCTCTTGGACTCACCACTTCTTCTTCTAAGCTTTTCCCCTCAAGTTACTTAGCATATGTGATGAGCCAATACAAATCCGTATTGTTCACTAGCATGGTAGTAAAACATTCCTCATTAACCAAGTCGAACACTCCTGATAAAAATTTGTTCATTCTAGCTCTAGGATTGGCCACAAAATGTGAAGCATAATTGAAAGCTTGTTGCACTTGAGGGCATACTCCCGGGCACTCATGGAAGCTTGCTTAAGGTTCATAAACTCCATCATCTTAGCCTATCTTAGCTCAATAGGGAAGAACTAGTTGAGGAATACAACTTTGAACTCCTCTCTAGGAATAGCATCATTATCTCTCTTCTCAAATTTCCATTGGGTGAACAAAATTTAGGACACACCTTTGAGTCGGTAGGCCTCTAACTCTGCTTTCTCTTTATAATTGACCCCTATGATAGATAGCACCTTATACACCTCATCGATAAACTCCTAGGGATCCTCTTCCAGCTTGGATCCATCGAACTCCGGTGGGTTCATTCTTGTAAAATCCCTCACTCTTGGGTATAGAGTGGGAGCATGAGGGGCTTAGGCCCCTTGGTTCATTTGGTTGGTCATAGCACAGGCCAATACTATTATAGCATCTCAGAACTTTTCTTCGTCTGCCCCTCCATCTTGAGGATCTTGAGGAGTGAGAAGGGTCGATTTCTCCTTGGTAGTACTAGCTCTCCTTAGTCTTCCCCTTGGAATTGACATGATCTAGAAGGAAACATGATCATTTGTTCAGGAAAAGTCTTAAGTTACACCTAAAGCACGATATAGACCATAAAGTATAGAAACATTTCCTAAAATGCCTCGTAGCCTCCTATTCATAGTTGTGGCACAATTCACAACTATGAATAAGACTCTAATCAATGCGGTGTGTTGGATTACCGAGGACCATTAATGAACTAGTGCTATGATACTAAGCTTTTCATGATCAAAGCCTAGGTCTTAAATGTGACACAGTGACTGGAACATGAAAGGGACCCCAAACAAGCCTCTTAGCATATCAATCACACATCCTTGTTGCAAAAGGAAAATAACAACAACAAAAGATATAATAAAATAGAATTGGGACTAAGAGAAGTATTTCATAATTATAAATGCATATAAGAGTCAAGCTTATAACATAAGTACATCATAATATTAGACAACACCTTTAACTTAGAATGGAGCATGGGCCAAGAAGCTTTCCAGGATCACCCTCACAATAATAAGTGTTCAACATAATGAATTTTCAAGATAACAAGAGTAATGTAGATAGTGTTTTAGGCTTGAGGACCCAGCAATGCTTATCTCCGAAGTACCGAACTAGCCACATAGAGGATGATCAAAAGCAGTGCCGATCCCTACATGGTAATAACATGTAGGCATAGAGTATGCATTGGTATGTTTGAATGCACTATGTATGTAGGATGCAATGCAACAAGACATAAGCCAATATAGTCAAAATTCATAATCATAAACAATGGATATATAATCTCAATATGGCATGCAAGATCAATGTTCATAACAAAACATGCTTGTAAATCATTCATCTTGCAAATTATATATCATAAATATGTGGGAAGTGACCTCACTAACATAGACCAAATAGCTATAACTTTGACTCCGAGGCCTAACACCCCCTCATTTCAGGTGACCAGGCATGAAACCCCCCGGCAAAGTATGGCCTACTTGCCAAGGATAACCGAATATGATAATATGAACCAGATGGATCCACTTGTATAGCAAGAGTAATAATCATAATCTTATGGTGGCACATAGTTTAGAGACTAAAGACTTTATGTAAGGACAATTGAGTCAAGCCCCCATCTTAAGCCTCAATCGGTGCTAAGTCAAATCCCATAGAATACTTGAAATAATCATACATTAATCATAACATGAATAACTTATAAGAACATGACTTGAGTAGCTCATAAATATACTTGACCTCTAGTAGTGAGCCTAACATGAACATGAGAGTAATTCATAATCATAAATGAATTTTTCGCTTTAAAATGAGTGGCTCACAAGAGGTAAAAATCTTGAAATAGGACTTAACTTGATACTTTGTAAAATCAAAGATACTTTTCATGAATTCACTACATAATTAAAATCCCTTAGTAATCATGAAGTCATTTGACATGTAGATCATGTAATAGATCATCTATAACTTGAGAATTTTTGTCATGTCATTTAATCAAACATATGATGGGTTCGTGATACTCGTTCAAAATCATGCAACTCAAGAGTGAAATGAGATGAGTAAACTCAATGCAAATCAAACCACCAATATATAGTAAAACCCTTACGCAGGGTACCTTGAAATCCATTATATAAGCTCTTGATAATTCATAGTTTCAGAGCTCAAAATATGCATAGTCTCAATAGACATAATCAATTCATGCATAATCAATTAATACTTGGTAAAACCCCAACATGATTTATATTCATAATCTATAATAAGAGATAATCATCGGTAATAGAACTTGTAAGCATGCAATTTTCATAAAAAGGAAGGTTGGACTCCATGGATGAAAGAACCAAATGGATGAAACCCACATACCTAAAACCTTGAATTCGTCGAGATGAACTTCAAGTGGTTTTATATCTTGAAATGAATCTTTGAATCCCAAAGTGGAGGTTGAATTTCTTAGATTTGAATGAGAGAATTTGATAAAGTCTTAGAGTGGTTTGAGAGAGGGTTTTGTGAGTTATAGAGTTGAAAAATAGCTAAGTGTGGGTGATTTCACGTTTAAGTGGGCATGGGGATATGACCCCAATGCCCTTGGCCGAAACAAAAAAAAGTAAGGAAAATATTGCACTGGTCTCTGCCCCTAGAACGACGTGGAGTACAAGATACACTACTCCGCACCCTTGGCACGTCACGGCCACGGCGCGGACAACCACTGAAATCATAAATTAGCAAAAATTATTTTTCGCTAAGCTTCTTCTAAAATCCGGCTTATATCCATTTCCCACTCAATTTTGTCCCCTGATCGAGAATATGGAGTCGAATTTTTGAAATCACGCACAGATTTTGAGATATATGGAAATTACGATTATGGGGCATTCCAAAATGTATATGAGGCATTTCAAAATCTCTCTTGGAATCTCGAAGAGCTTTTATATCCTCTTCTCTACATCGTAACCTGAAAGTGCTACCACTAGGTTCCTACTTTCTCTTCATGGTGTAGTTGGTTATATTTGGAATATATATAATGATGTCAACACTAAAATATCAAGGTTTTGTGGTGTAGTTGGTTGTCACGTCAGTCTAACACATGAAGGTCTCCGGGTGAACCCATTACTTTTTATGTTTTTATTTTTAATTTGTTTCCCTTATGTGCGAAACAGAACATAAGAAGTTAGGGTCCCTCTTGTTGATGAGACACTGACATGTTTATAAATCAAGTTTTTGCTACCTATACTCTTTCGCTCAACCATGTGCATTTTTAAAATTTCTTTAGAAAAAATAACATTGTCTTAATATCAGCATGAATCCTTAAGTATGTCTATAAATAGCTTTTAAGAACAAGATTCATTTTAGATATCAAATATATAAGAAGTACTAAATTAAGACCCCTATTCTACCATTTTAGCTATTCATTTTAGTTATCTAACATATAACATCAACATGAATCTTACACACTGTTAAAGACCCCTATACTACCATTTTGCGCTTGAAAAGGAACCAGACAAAAATAGTTACAAAAACAATTTGTTTTGTGCATATATGACAGAAGAAGATAAAAACACATAATTCCACTCTTAAATCACATTTTACATATAGTTTTTGAAATTAAGAATGTGCATTGCATATACTCTTTATGGACTCAGCAATTCCCCTAATGGAAATGTTAAATAACAACATATCTAGAAATCTCACAAGTGAGATCCGGGAAGGTTAGAGTGTACACAGATCTTAACAGTCTTATGGAGGTAGAGAGATTCTTTTCAATTACTTTATTGATTAAAAATGTAGTAAATTGAAATTCATTCAAGGGTGTTTGGATTGTTTTTTTTAAGTAGCTTTAATGCTGAGAGCCAAAAGTCATAAATCGCAAACCCCAACTTGTGGCTTTTGGCTTTTTGCATTTTTTAAGACTTTTTCAGCTTTAGAAAAATTACCTAGACATTCCCATAATTTTAAGAATGCTTAAAAGAAAAAAAAACCCAAACACCAACTAAAATAATTTAAGATTTATCCTAGATGCAAAGCTTTTAATGATCTTCAATAAAATAGTACACATCATGAACACCATAAAGAGACGAAATTCATAAAAGATTTGCAAGTAAAAACCTCAGAATATTCAAAAATGAAAGATAAGACTGATGTAGAGTGAGAGCGATGAGAAAAATCTGTACGTTATCAAGGTGATCCTCGATGAATCCAACTTGAGTTTTGCAAACATTACAATGGATTAAATCCTCTTCATGAACTTGATCATGCATATAAGTAATCACCACCATTGTATCAACTTTGTCAGTTAATAACTTGGTACAGCACAAAGAACAAAATGGAGAAGAATGATCAAAGATTATTCTACATTGAAAAACAATGGAAAAAGCCTAGTTCATAAATGTTGTCCCTTATTCAAGAGAGAGAGAAAAGAGAGTGGAGTAGAACAAAGAAGAGGCTTTTTTATACTAAAAATCAGGAATCTTGCAAACAGATTACAGCGACTTAAACATAGTTAATGTGTTTTCTTTTTTTCTTTTATTCACTTCACTTATGAGAAATAGAGTTGGAATTTAAATATGTAACTCTTTTGATAATTTCACTCATAAAATCGTATCATAAAAATATTAGTTTTAGTATACATGCGCCTAGCACGTGTAATTTTATGGTGATGGTCAAACTTACATTTAATCATAATAATTGTTTATTACAATTAATAAATTTAAATGTGATGATTATGTAATTATGATGATTTATGACATCATAGGAATTGTAGCTCTATAATAAGGGTAGATCTACGGGGCCCTAGGGTATCCACCTGAACCCTCTTGGAGAAATATTATATTTTTTTATGTGTAAGGTAATGTTTTTAGTTTTTATATACCTCCTCCGTTTTAAAAAGAATGATCTGATTTAATTTGGCACGGAGTTTGGGGAAAACAAGAAGATTTTTCAATCTCATAAAATTTAAGAAAATAAAGAAGTGTTTTCAATCTTGTGGTTCTAAATTAAAGTGACATTAAATGTACTAAAATGCTCTTTATTCTTATGACCTTAAAAATCTCATGTGTAAAGTCGAAATTATAATTTTACCTGAAAAGAAAATAGATCACTTTTTAAAACATACCAAAAAAATTATTATTTTTTAAATGGAGGGCATAGAGAGAAACCAAGAGAGTTTGAATCTCTATACAAAAGACTAGAGATTGACTTTGTTGTTCAGGGAAATCAAAATCTACCTTGAGATTTCTAGTTCAAACCCAAAGAATTACATGTATATTTTCAAACTCCTTTAGGGAATAGCCTTTATGTGCCATTGTTGTTAAGAGTAAGTGAACATTATAGATCTATTAGGTTAGGGTTAGCTTAAATGCCTCAGTATATATAAGGAGGTCTGATTGTCAATATAAAGACAAAAAAATTCTCCCAATATTCTTCTCTTTTATTATTTTTTCATTCTTTAAATTTTAGCATGGTATCAAAGACACGTCTAATCTCTTGTGGATCCCCAAGACCCAAACTATTATGGGGTTGGAAATACTATAAGTGTCAATAGTTATTTTTCAAAAGTTATGCCAACCTATTTCTTCGGGTAATTCGTAATGTATATAATCAAAATAAGATTATTTTAAGACCATCCGAATCTTTTTTTTTTGGCATCCGTATGGTTTGTTTAATTTTTTTTTTGAATTCTTAAAGTATCCCTTCAAAATATACTATTACTAAACATTTGTTTCTTGAATGTGTTCTTGAAGAAACAATTCAATTCTATACCAAGAAGTCAAGACAGTAAAACCTTATTGCCTTATTATTTGATCTAAAACTTTTAATAGAAGTGTTTACATAGGTTTTGTCATTTTTTTTGATAAAGTATTTGCTATAATATCTTTTAATTTTGAACTTAATTAACTGAATGGTAAATGCTCAAAGTCGTCTAGTCACCAATAGCCTAGGATTTATACCTATATTTGAAAAATATTACATAATATACTTATATATAAAATTCAACATATTATCAATATTATAAAACATACTTATATACATATGGGGTTGTTTGATTTGATTTGAGAATTTTTTTATTTTATGTGATAAACTAAAAAGATCATCCGAACTGTTTGGTATTGTTAATGTTTTAAATAAAAGTCCATGATTTTATTGAAAATGATTAGGATTTATTAGGTACAACTTGGTTTAATTGGTTAGGTACTGTTAGGTTCAATCGATTTTTCATATTCTTTTGACAATCCTTGTAAATACTCTTGGTCTATGAACGGACAATGAAATTCTCGATTAAAAAGTATTCAAGTTTGAGCATGAGGGGATGATAAATGAAAAGAATCATACGTTGATGGAATCCTTTCATGTGGATATGCAAGGTCAAATATAGTCACATGGTACTATCGAGTAATCGTCAGGTGGATGGAGTTGATTATACCAAGATCATAGCTCTGATTTCTAAAATGCTAACTGTTCGAATTGGTAATGTATGACATCATGTAACAATGAAAAATGATACATTATATTCTAAAAATTGTATTTATTAAATCATATAATACAAAAAATATGACATGATATGATATATTCGAAAATGATATGTGCCAATGCAAAGTGACTTATTTTAAAACATACAATGGAGTTTATTACTTGAATGATTATTGAATTGTGGTAATATATGAACAAGGTCATTTATTTTTATTTTAGACCAGAGAAGTAACTTTTATTTTATTATTCACTCAAAAAAAATCAGTTAAGCTAGAAAGTACTTCTCCATTTCAAAAATTGACATATTTGACTTTGTACAAAGTTTAATAAAATGAAATCTTTTTTCTTAATTTTGTGTCTAAATTAAAGTTATGTCAGATGTACCAAAATTCCCTTAAACATGCCATGTAGAAAGTTTAGATTAAAATAGATTGCCAAAAAAAGTGAAGAATCATATAACATATTTAAGGAAATTCCACATGTGGGTCTGAAGATGGTAAAATATATGCATACTTTATCATTACCTCATAAAAATAGAAAAATTATTTTCGGAATCATTCTATTTTAAATAGACTAAGAAAGAAGAATATTATTCTTTCTTAAACGAGGTAATCATATATTCCACCATTTTTAATGACTTATAACACAATGAAATTTTTAAATGGACAGGGAAAGGGCTTGTCCTGGGCTCTTATTTTGACTGCAGTTGTTAAAGTATAAATCACAACTCACGATTTTTTCATAGGAGTAAAAGCCTAGGGAATAGTTGAAGGTAAAGATCGTATAACAATGCCTGGAGGTCAAATCTCTCTTGGAACCTCAAAGAGCTTCGCATCCTCTTCTCTACATTGTCACCTGAAAGTGTTGGCACTAGGTTCTTACCTTCTTTTTGCTATTCCCATCTTGATTCATTAATTTAAGATCTTACTATGTGGAAACGAGCTTGAATTGGATAGACCGAAGTAGATGTAGCTGATTGATTGATAAATAATTAATCGGTTTCATCTCTTATATAGGGCATTTATTGAGAAGAACTACTGAGATCTCAAAATCCAATAACAATAACATACCCACTGGAATCCCACATATGATGTCTTGGGAGGGTAAAATATATGCAACCTTACCAATATTTCATAGAGTTAGAGAGATTGTTCCCAGAAAACCCTCGTCTAAAAGAATCGAGTCCTAGAAGCACAAGGTACTAGCTATGGGAAAAAAATGAAAAAGAAAGCATAAAGGAAAAAGGAAAAAGGAAAAAAAATCAAATGATCGTATGTAAATACAATAAAGGTAAATGAATATAAGACAAATAATGGCGACATATGACGGAGAGACATAACTACTCCTACTAATCTATATATCACAAGGCATACATCAACCTATTCTTACTAGCCTATTAGCCTTTTATCCTAATATGCGACCTTCACTCTTTTCGTCTAAGTTCATATCCTCGGTGACATGGAGTTTCGTCATATCTTTATTTGATCAACTCCACCCAATACTTCTTCGATTTACCTCTTCCTCTCCGTGTAACCCTTAAATCCAACCTCTCGCATCTCCTAACAGGAGCATCGGTACTCCTCCTCTGTACATGTCCAAACCAATGTAGTCTCACTTCCCTCAGCTTGTCAACCAAAGGGACCATCTTTAACTTCTCACGGATGGTCTTGTTCCTAATCTTATCACTACTAGGATGTTCACACATCAATCTGAACATCCTCATCTTCACAACATGCATCTTCTAAACATATGAATTTTTAATTGACCAACACTCCACCTTATATAGCAAAAATTGTATAACCACTATTCCATAAAACTCTCCATTAAGTTTAGGTGATATCTTCTTATCACGTGATACTCCAGAGGTAAGCTTTAATTTCATCCATGCTGCCCTAATACAATGTGTGATACCAATATCGATATCACCAGTAATCTGGATGATAGATCTAAGATAACTAAAGCTTTCTTTCTTTGGGATAAGTTAAGTAGCAAACATCATTTCAATGTCTGTTTCATCTCTTGCAAAACTAATTCTATGCTCCAAGTATTCTATTTTGGCTCTTCCTAATTTGAACCATTTGGATTCTAAAGTATATCTCCAAATCTCCAATCTATCATGCTCTTTAGCGTGAATATCATCAATCAGTACTTTATAAAATGCAAATAGCATACACCATAGAATCCTCTCTTGGATAGACCGTGTCAACTCATCCATTACTAAGGCAAAAACAAAAGGTCTTAACATAGATTTGATGTGGTTCCATTTTTTATTTTAACAGTTTGCAATTGGGGTTTCCGTGGTTTTGAAACATGCTTCTCTTTTGACCCCAATTTAGTTAGCTAGTACTATAAAATTTTATGGCAATTGTTCTTGTAGTGAATATTGTTTTTCACTCAGTCAGTCGATGATGCTTACTAGGTACCTATCACTGATACTTACCCCTACTTTTTTGTATCTACTCGTGGTGCAGGTCCAGGTACAAGCCATGAACGCTGATCTACGGATGTTGTAGCAACCACATTAGACTTATTGGAAGCTTTAAGCTATATTGGCAACCTTTTGTTGTCTCCTTCTCTTTATTTGACCATCTTTTGTGTTCAAACACAGGATATATATATATATATATATATATATATATATATATATATATATATATATATATATATACACT
>JAOTQR010002587.1:0-55960 GCA_025774065.1 Solanum ossicruentum | reverse complement strand
TATATATATATATATATATATATATATATACTTTAATAAATTGACACAAACATAGAGACATGGTACGAATAGCTCTTAACATAATTGACCTCAAATGGAGAGCCCAATCATCAAAAAAAAGAATGGGTCATCATCAACATTACCCTTACATTAGTATCAACATCAAAGGCTCACAAGAGGTAAAATCTTTGAAGGAGCGTAATCCGGCCCAATAATATCATCAACATATCCATGAATTAGAAATATCTTTAGGAAGCTTAAAATCACCATAAAGTCATTCAACTCATAAGACATGCTTTGGACTTTCAATTCCTCAAGAAATCATAACCGGATATTTTATCAAACACTTGGCAGGTGTGTAGTACTAGTGTAAAATCATGCAATTTAAGAGTGAAAACATGCAAGTATATCCCATGTAAAACTATTAATAAGCACTTTGTAACACCCCTAAGAAATATACAACAAAATCCTTTATCTAATCTCACATTAGATCTAAGATTTATAGTTCAAAATATGCTAAGACAATCATACTTCCATGAAACCCCAATTCACTATGCATTGGATCTTATAATAATCAAGATCCATGTGCAAATCAACTTTAAATCATACATTTTAAGTAGAAAAGTGGATTAGGCACAATGGGTGAAAGGACCAAATGGTTGAAACCCATGTACCTTAGCTTTGGAGAATTTCTTGAAGAAGATTTTAATGGAGACTTGAAGCTTGAGTGAAATTCTTAAGATCCGGAAGAGGGTTTGAGTCTTGAATTTAGGAGTGAAATATTTTCCTAATGGTTTAGGATGATATGAGGGTGAAAAAGGTCTAAGTATAGGTATTTTCACGTATGGGAACACTTAGTTCCAAGACTTAAAAGTCTTGGACCGAAGTGAAAAATTAGGACAATTTTAACACTAGTGCGTGTCGCGGAAGGAACACGCACTTACACTACCTTTCTTCTCACATTGAAAATTTAGGTTCTGCTACCATTGCTATAAAATTTGGGTAAGACCTATTCCCACTCTATTTTTTCCCCTGAATAAGAATATAATGTCAAATTTTGATATCATGCACAGATTTTGAGATAGATGAAAATTATTGGTTTGCTAAATAGCGATCTAATCTCATTTTGAAAAGCTGGTATTGGTATCTGAATTTGAGATTTATGTGATGTATGCTATTGAGTTAAGGTCTGCGTATTACTGTATTCTCTATAATGACTGGGTTCGTCGCTTGAGGATATGCAACAATTGTAAGTTGAGAATGTTGATGTATTGCCACAAAACTTTTGATGCTTAAAACTTGGAATTTTGTGTCTTCTCAATGCAAAGTTCATGGATTTTATGTGTTTTTGTGTTTATGTTTGCATTATTATGGGTTGGCCAGGATTTTGGGTAAAGTACAAAAGTTACTACAATTTTGCTATTACACGAGACCCTCTACGGGTCGTGAATAAAATAGAAAAACTTTTCAAATGGGATATCCATGCCAACTTTTCAAATAGGATCAGATAACTATTTATCAAACTAATCAAAACTGGTGCATGTGAAAACATAACTATGACAAGCAAGAGGCTATCAATAGTCTACAATCACTGAACAAGTCAAATGCTAACAATTCTATGCAAGTTCCTTCACAAAATGAAGTCCCACACTTGACATTTAGTGATGATTTCACGTTTAACCTTGGGAATATGCAAATATACTCACTCTCACAAAGATATTTATGCATAAAGACCAATACAATAGGCTTGCCCCTATACTCATGACTCAGATTTTCAACTAACTAGACTAGGATCACCTTTGGACTTTTTAAGCTTGTAAGTAGGCTCAGGGCCTTTGGTATGATATTTTAGGAAAATAGTGACTAATGGCCTTCCTTGAAACTGTGTTTTCTACACTTTTGCCCCACCAATTGTGTAATTTTCACCTTATTCTCCCTTTTTCCTTATTCAAGCTTTTTCGGGTGCTTTCTCCTTATTTTTCAGCTTTTTGCCTTGTTTGTATGCTTCTTTGTGCTTTCTAGCTCAATCTAAGAAATCTTTGATTTTTCTTGTACCCGGTACATGATTTTTCTCTCTTTTTCTCCCTATTCTAACTCCCCCCTTATTTTTGTGTTGTTATCCTTACACTAGCCACCCTCAACTTAGGCTTTTAGCCTGTATTGAAGTACTCAATATCTCTACTCCGAAATAGGGCCACTTTTGGTAACCACCCTCATCTTAGGATTTTTTCCTTAATCAAGGTTCATAATGCGCAAGAAAAGACTAGGGCCAAATGTAGGATTTTTCACTAGATAAGGCTAGGTTAATTAGGTGTTTTAAAAGAATTGGTACACGTAAGGCTCAAATATTTGGAATAAGGGATAAATCATCATTTGGTTGGTAATTTTTAGGCTAAAGTGGACTATTTAAGAATAAAGGCCTAAGATCTCTTTTGTAATCCATTTAATCTATAATCTAACTTAGAGTAACAGAACAAGTTCTGAATTAGCACAAAATACATGAAATGAGCAAAATAAGCTCACACTCTCATGGAATTGCACACATTGTCAACAAAAGGATCACATATCAATATGCTTTCAATCTAAGTTTACCCTCACTTATCAAAACAAATATTGCCAAACACTTAGACATGCATGTTTGCCATCTAACTGCTAATTAAAATTTTTTATGGGTATCATTTTACAAAACAAAACACAAAAAGATGCTATATGCCATAAGTATTACTACTATATGCTACATATATTACCTAAACATCCTAAATGTACCAGTTCAATATAAATTAAATATCGAGGAGGAAAAAGAACACATGCAAAAAATCCTCGGGATAAAAAATTGGGGTAGTTATGGACCATAAGCTACTCAGACTTCACCGAGGCCTGTAACTACTCACACCCTATCGAAAAAGATGTGCATTGTCTACAGTGCACAAAATCAAGCAAAAATAGTACATAAGGGGTCAAAAAACATACCAGGGCGGCTAAGCACGGGTGTCTACCTTGGGTTTCCCCCCAAGTAGTGGTTGATTTATTGTCGTGGCACGACATAGCTGGCTTGAGTACTCACGCTCTAGTGCTCCCTCATCATCAAGCTTTACCTCAATCTAACACCTATTAGAATTTTGTTGCTCTAAAGTGTTGGCACTTGTTATTATGTCTCTTTGAATCTGATTTAGTTGCATTAACACAAGTCCAAACTGACAATTGTGTTATTGAATTACCACAAAGTATTAGTCAACTTTAAGGTTTATCTTGGCAATGTTGGACTTGATTTCTTTTAATGACTCATCTTGAGTATCTGCCCTTTTTAACAACTAGTCAAACATCCCCTCAATTCTTGAGTTCCTATCTCCCATATCATGATTATGTGGGGGTATGTAACAACTAGTTATCCTATCATCCCTACAATCCCCATTCTTCATTAGCATCTCACAGTTAGCTCTATTATGATCAAGCATACTCAAGATGTCTACATTTATTATTGCTTGGTCAAAACTCATGTCAATAGTGCTTGCATGATCTGTTAGATGTCTATTACTAGGTTATACACATGGTTTGATTTAACTACAATATTCATGTGCTCAAAAATTTCTGTGAATGGTTGCTCTACAAACACCTCGCAAGAAGGCATCAACACATGCTTGACTATTAGCATCTAGAGCTTGGTAGAAATTCTCCACCAGGATATTCCCAGGAATCTCATGGTCTAGTGCATTCCTCAAGAATCTATTAAATCGCTCCCCTGTATCTAGGATTGGATCACCAGGGAATCGCTTGAAGTGATTGATCTGGTCCTCCACTTTGAGCCTATTTTGTTTGCTAAAGTACCTTGCTAAGAAAGCCCTCTACAATTCTACCCACTTGGTGATTGAGCCTTGTGAAAACTCAGATAGCCATAATGCAGTGTTGCTTGTAAGAGACAATAGAAAGACACATACCCACAACATCCATAGATATATTATGTGTTCCTATCACACTCTTACAAACAAATGACATATTGTACAAGTGGCTATTTGGATCCTCTGATGGTAAGCCTGCAAATAACCCATAGTTCAGCAACATACGAAGTAAGATATTGGAGACTGTGAACATTATGTCTGCTAGTACAGGTGGCAACACAATAGGTCCTGTCACATCCATAGCCATAAGGTTCAACTTGTACTAATTCCATTGGTAAGCATTGGCATTAAACCATTGATGTTGTGGAATATTCTCCAAAAGAGGTGGGTTTTCATCCCTATCGTCATTAGTATAACCCCGATTCAAAGCTACATTGACCATGTTGTTGGCATTTTCTTGTGCCATTCTTCTTGTAATTCTATTGATCTCTGGATCAAATGGAGTTAAGGGATGGACTTGAATCCGAGTGTTGGGAATATACTACTCGTATACCCTGCAAAGAAACAAAAACAAAAATAAAAGTGAAATAAAGTGAACTAAGGATTAACACTCAAATTACTTATTGAATCAATTTAAGTCTAGTCGTATTCCCCGACAACAATGCCAAAATATTTGATGTCGCCCAAGTTACACCTCCTTTTTAGAGGATAAAGCGGTCGTTGTCAAGATATAAAACCTAATCAAGGATAGGGTCAAACCCACAGGGAATATGTAGAGTCAAGACAAATTCATCAATAAATAATTCAAGTAGTTAACTAACTCAATTCCCTGGAGGGAGGTTTTTTTTTTTTACAATAATCAATAATAAAGTAAACTAAACTAACTATCACAAGTGACAATCAATAATAGAGAACAACTAGGGTATTGTGTTCCCTATGATTTCCTAACTTAGTATCACTGCATAACCCAATTCTTGGCTAGTGTATAATATGCAGGACGGTAATTTAACTTCATCAAGAACTTTGGTCGAAGGTGAAAGGCGAATTTCACTATATGTCTTGGCCCATTTGCATAGTGTTCACTACTAACCATTACCTATAAGTCCTAGTACAACCTCCCATTGTAGTTTGATTGATTAGATGAGAACATATCAATTGAATCTTGTTAATCAATTTCTTTTCCTATTCATTACTATCTTGGTCCATTCAGTAACACTAGGTAGGTTCTACAGTTGGCAACCATTAGAAAACATGCAAAACAAAGAGAATTGATTAATACATGCATATACCCATTCCAAGAATTGTACAAACCTGGGTTTACTTAGTTACTTCTTCATGGTTGCCACAACCCTACTCGTGGATTTAGTTACTCATGCTATGCGTAGATGAAGAAATTATGATTTGATAAAACATAACTAAACACTTATCTAATATAATTGAAATCAAGAAAATCCATGAAGAATGAGAATCACAAGCTTTAAAATCAAATTTACCCACAAGTATTTTCTCACAATCTTCTCTCTCAAAGATTGGGTTCTCCAAGTACAAACCCTAAAAGTACTGAATAATGATTTCCTCTCTAGTAAAATAACCTCAAAGTACTATTTATAGTAATCACAATTATACCCTAAATATAATAGAAAAACTGGTCGACAAACTCTACAAAAGGTCTATACGACTCGTAGTGTCCTCTACAACTCGTAGTCAGGGTCTCGTAGTCAGCACTTGGGATTCTGGACTTCTCTTCTATGATACAACTTCATGACTCATACACCAATCTATGAATCATAATGCATGTTAATAGGCTTCAACTGAAATGACCCTAAAAAGTCCCTGACAATGTGCCTCGAAAGTGCTCGGGAACGTAATTTCCATATATCTCAAAATCCGTCCATTTTTTTTGAAATCCAACTTCATATTATTATTAAGGGGGTCACAATTAGGGGGGAAAGAGTGTAACTCTAATTTTAGAGGGAATGATTCACAATTTCAAAATTCGAAGTGATGTATTCCAATGGCTTCTCCGCGTTTGGGGCGCGATGTGGCCCAGTGTATTTTCTGTCCAGTTTTTAATTTTTTTTCCAATACTTTTAAGTCTTGGGCCTAAGACTTTCCACATGAGAAAACACCTATACTTAGTTTTGTTTCACCCTCATATCAGCCAAAATATTTTCCAACATTCACTCAATCACTTAGTCTTATTTTTCTCAAAATTCAAGTCTCAAACCTTCATCCGTATCTCAAGATTCTCCTTCAAGCTTCAAGTCTCCATCTCCAATCTTCATCAAGTTCATTTCCAAAGCTAATATATGTAGGTTTTAGCCATTGGGTTCTTCCACCCATGGTGCCATAACATTCTTTCTACTCAATTTGCATGATTCAAAGTTCATTTTACCAATGGGTTCACTAGTATGAATATGTCTATGAATTATGTTAAAGCTATGCAAATTTGTGACTGTTTTGCTATGTTTTGAGATATAAATCTTAGATCTGTTGTAAGATTTGATGAGGGGTTTTGATGTATATTGCTTGAGGGTGTTGCAAGGTATTAATTGATGGTTTTACAATGGATTTTCTTGCATGATTTCATCTATAAATTGCATGGTCTTGTACTCCCATTAACTACCCGCGAAGTGTTTGAGAAAATGTTTGGAGATGGTTTCTTGAGAAATTGAAGGCCCAATGCATGTTTTATAAGTTGAACGACTTTGTGATGGTGAAATGAATGTCTATATGAACTATATTTATGAGAATTATCTATATTTTTCTAAGATGACCATGCATTGATTGGGGGGGGGGGGTACCACGCCTTGACCAAATTGAGGGGTTAATACCTCGTTAACCAAATTGAGCGGTTTGATACCTCATTAACCAAATTAAGAGGTTGATACCTCATTGACCAAATTGTGGGGTTGATACCTCAATCGCCTTAGAGGTGGTTGGTGTATATTAATATCCAAAATGAGGGGTTAGTACCTCAATCACCTAGGATGGGAGGTGGTAAGCCCATTAGCAAAAGGATGGTCGCTTTCTATTTATATACTATGTTCTTTATAAGCATCATTTTACTTCAAGCACCATTTATATATGTCATCTTGTCATTATGCTATCTATTGTTTATGTTTTTACATTTTGATTACATTGCTTGTCTTTCGTTGCATTGCATCCTACATAGTATATTCAAACATACTAATGCATACTCTTTGCCTACATTATATTACCATGTAGGAACCAGAGCTCCATTTAGTCATTATCCTCCTCCACTTGGCTAGTGGTATTCATTCAAGCTAGTTGGTGAGTCATCCTTCTCGAGGACATTGGTTTTCATTCCTATGCTAAGTATTAAAGACTATCTTTCCTTTTAGTATGCTTTGACTATGAGGGTGAGCCCGATTATTTGTCTTGAACCCTGCTAAGTTCTATGTTAGAGGTGTTGTTGGAAAAGATATGAATTATGATTGAGATTTAACTCACTTATGATATTCAAGATATTTAAATATAAGTCACTCTCCATAAGTCCCAATTTCCCTTATTTATGTTTCTTATGTTGATTCATCTTTCTTCTATGACCAAGGATGTGTGATGATATGCTATAAGGCTTGTTTGGGGTTTCTTTGGGTTCTCCA
The DNA here is from genome assembly GCA_025774065.1 of Solanum ossicruentum. NCBI lineage: Eukaryota > Viridiplantae > Streptophyta > Magnoliopsida > Solanales > Solanaceae > Solanum > Solanum ossicruentum. Next base: position 48,498 of record JAOTQR010002587.1, on the reverse strand, counting down.
TTCGCCGGCCACGTCTAGGACATAGGCTTGGGTCATGAGAAAGATGGTATCAAAGCACTAGGTTGATAGATCCTCGAGGCCCAACACACCGCGCCGATCTGAGTCCTATTAATATTGTGAAGCACGCCATGACTATGAATAGGAGGCTACGAGACATTTTAGGAATTGTTTCTCTTGTTTATGTTCTAAGTCATGCTATAGAGTCATGGTAAGTTTTTTCCCTAAAAATTGTTCTTTGCTATGCTAGATCATGCCAAACACTAGAGGAAGAAGGGCCCAAACTCCCGAGGAGCAACCTACCAATGGTGAGCTCCGAGATTCTCTCACTATGCTTGCCTAAGTTGTGGCCAACCAAGTCAATCAGGGGGACCAAGCCCCTCAAGCTACTACCCTGGGAGCTAGAGTAAGGGACTTTATGAGGATGAATCCTCCGGTGTTCTATGGGTCAAAGGTTGATGAAGATCCACAAGAGTTCATTGATGAGGTCTATATGATCTTGAATATCGTAAGTGTAAGGCCAAATGAAAAGGCAAAGTTGGTGCCGTACCAACTCAAAGGGGTAGCCCAAATATGGTATGATCAATGGAAGGGGGAGAAGAGAATGGTTATGTGGTGTTTTGGGAAGAGTTCATATTTGCTTTCCTTAGTTGGTTCTTCCCTCATGACCTTAGGGAAGCTAAATTGGTAGAGTTTATGAACTTGAAGCAATGTGCTATGGGTGTGAGGGAGTATGCCCTCAAGTTCAATCAACTTTCAAAGTATGCTCCTTACTTGGTGGCCGACCCTAGATCTAGGATCAATAAGTTTGTTATGGGGATCTCCGACTTGGCGAGTAAAGAACGTGGACTGCCTTGCTAATTAGTGACAAGGACTTGTCTTGGTTGATGACTTATGCTGAGCAATTAGAGTGATGACAAGATGAGGAAGAAAAGGGGTAAAGAGGCCAAAAGGGCCCGTTTAAAAGGGAACTTCCAAAATCCCAAGGATATTGATGATGCTGTGTGGCCAACATGTGGTAAGGTTAATAGACGCCAATGCTTGAAACTCACCAATGCTTGTTTTCGTTATGGTGAGGAGGGTCATAAGAGGAGGGATTGTCTTTGTAATCAAGGTGATGTGCTGTCAAAATACAACATATTTGATGCCTAAAATAATGGATTTTGTGAGTTCTTAATGAGACTTTTTATGGTTTTTATATGTTTTTGTGTTGTTCTTGCAGAAAAGTTAGGTTGCCATGCTTTTGGAGGAAAATTTCAAATTTTGCTGAAGCATAGAACATAAGAGTTCACCTATGAGTCGTAGCCTGAGCTACGAGTCATAGGGTGTTATCGTAGCAAGAAACAGAGCCCAAAAATCAGAAATATGCTAAGTGGAGGTCAACTCTATGAGGCCTCCCTATGAGTCGTAGGTCTCACTACGACTTGTATAAGTGTACTTGCAGCAGGAAACAAAGAGCCCAAACATTAGATCAACAATTGAAAGCCTAGACTACGAAAGGAGCATTGGGTCATAGCCCAAGCAACGGCTCGTACTAGTGAGTCGTACTAGTTGAGTCCAAGATGCCAAGAACCTGATATGAGATCCCAATTATGTCTCGTAGGTTACCCTTCAAGTTGTACCTGTGAGGCGTACCAACTGCCAGCTGTCTTTTCTGTGTAATTTTTAGGGTTAAACTTGTAACTACTATAAATACATTAAGTTAGGTTTTATTTTAAAAGAAGAACACGATTATAGTTTTTTAGACATTGAATATGCCTTTGAATATTCTCTGAAGAATATTTTAGGATTATAGCAAAGTTCTTCATTTTTCTCTTTGAAAACCCAATTTTAAGGATTGCAAATCTTGCTTTGTACTTATTGTCAATTTATTAAGCTTGTGGTTTGCAACTTGTGGTGTCTTCAATCTTCATTGCTTTGGGTAAAATTCTCAATCATGTCTTGTATTTACATTTTTGTTGGTCTTGCCTTAGCCATGAGTAGCTAAGCACCCACAACTTGGGGTTGTGAGAACCATAGGTAGTTGACTTTAGATGGCGTAGGTTTGTGCATTTCTATGATTGGGATTTTGCATGTATTGTTTATTTCTCTTCATTATGATTGTTGTTTGGTGGTGGCCAACACAAAACCCCGCTTATTATCATGATCTCAACCAAGGTAGTGACGAATAGGAAAAGGGAAATAGATGACATAATTTGATTGATTTGTTCTCATCTAATCAACCAACCATGATTAAGGGGAGATTGACTGGGATAACAGGCAACGATTAGTTGGAATGCCATGGTTGCCAACCAAGCACCATGGTGAAATTCAACCTTCACCATTACAAGAGGGCTGGAAGAGCCTAAGTTACCATCCTACATGATAATCTCTAATTTTTTAGTTATGTTATGTAGGTTAATCGTGTCAACAAATCAAAGGGAACACAATTCCCATGTTGTCCCTAAAATAGGGTGGTTTCTCGCATCGTAGTATAGTGTCTATTTATTTTTGTTCTTGAATCACGAACCCCTCTTTGTAGAGATTCTAGTTGTAGCTGCTCGAAATGATTGATAGTGAATTGTTGTAGTCAAGCCCTGTGTTCCCTGTGGATTCGACCCTAACCTTTGTTAGGTTAATTACTAACATCGACCACTTTCTTATTGGAGTATGAACATCACTCTGTAAATTATGGTGCCATTGCCAGGGAGTACAACTAGGTTTTGACTTGATTTCACTATTAGTTAGTTCAAGTGTTAATTTTAAGCCTTTCTTGTATTTTACTTTTACTTTTTATTTTTGTTGGTTAAGTCTATTCACAGGTTGGTTGACAACATGACTGAACAAAAGCTTTACATCGCAAATGACTTGTTGGAAACCTTGCAGAGATGAGCCTTGTTTTATGGATAAGAGTCTGAAGACCCCCAAACTCACCTATAAAATCTTACTCAAATATTGAGGGGGGTTCTTGGGACAAGAAATCTTGCTTGGGAGGCCATGGCTCTTCAAGCCTTCCCCATGACTCCCCGAAGTGTAGCTGTGGAATAGTGGTCAACTTTTCTATCAGATATTTGTTCCAGTTAGGGAGAGGTGCAGAGAGTCTTCTTCATGATCTTTTATAAGGGGCCCAACAAGCGAGAGCTATAAGATAACATTTGCAATTTTAAAAGGGTGCCAAGAGAATCTGTGGTGGCAGCTTGGGAAAGGTATAAGAAGTGTGCAATGAACTGAAACAATTGTCTGACTGACGGTGAATTGGTGGCTAGCTTCTACCGAGTACTACCCTCTGGACAACAAGGACATGTTGATGCTTTATTCGGAGGGGAGTGTTCGGCATTTCTAAGATAACATTCAGCGAAATCGCTCAATACATGGATGAGTTATCCACTATCACGCAAGTTTATAAACCACTACAATAGCAACTACAACCATCCACTTGTACATCCAATGGAACCTCAAGCAATACCAAAAAAGAGAGTACACCTAATTGGACTAGGTTATCGCACCAACACTGCATCACTGATAAGCTGACAAGGATTGAGCATATGCTTGAACTAGTCCTGACCAAGGTTAACGAACAAGAGGATGTTGTTCGGGAGATAAAGTTTGATGTTATCAAGGGTAACTACCATGTGGAACAACAAATCATAACAATACAAAAGTTTGGAGACAGGATAGAACAGCTTGTTGAACAACTAGAATCGATGTAGGACGAGCAAAGAAAGTATTGAAGGGGCAGCAATAAGACTCCCAGAGAAGTTTTCGTATCCAGGATGGAAAAGTTGAGCCACGACATTAAACAAGGCGCTTTTTAGGAGGAAACCCAAGCATCTTTTATGTGTTAGATTATTTTGTGAAGATTTCATTTGTTTAACTTGTTGGATGGTTTTCTAATGTTTTGTTATGATTGTTAAGATTTAGAATCAGCTGCATTATTTTGCATTTTTGTATATATTGAGTAATTGGTTATAGAAACAAATCAGAAAATGAGGAGTAGAGAGATTATTGCTTAGAGCAGCCTCTACGAGTCGTAGTCATCATTACAACTCATAGTCATAACTCGTAGAGAGAAATAGTGACCATGGCGAGTTGACACACATGCTACAAGCCAACTTTACGATTCGTAGAGTCCTCTACGACTCGTAAGTGGGGTTTGTAATGCCTAGGTATGAATTAACATTTCCTAAGTGTTAGGTCTGCTATGTGATCGGGATCTAGGAGTCATAGGACACCCTACGACTCGTACTCGGGGTCTCATAGACCCGACCTACAGAATTTTAAAAGTGACCCAGTTTGGAATATTAAAAGACTAACGTCTTTTGGCTCATCATTTTCCTCCCTGAAATGGTTTTTCTTCCTCTATAACCCCCAAACATCATTGTGCACTATTTCATTCATCCCTGAACTATTCGTTTATTAGCCTATCCCAATAAGTGAAATTCAGTAGGGTTTCAGCTTTGACTCTCCTTCTCATCACATCTTCATCTTTCTTCTGGTAAGTTGTCATGTTAAGTTTGGCATACCCATGAGATGATCTTGCTTTGTTAGTATTTGAATGAATATTGTGTGGTCTAGGTAATCAAAACTATTTGTAAGTGATTATGGTAGTATTAAGAGTATGATTGACAATTCCCTACTCCCCTGTAGTGATTAGGTTCCCTGTTTCTACCCTTGCTTGATAATTATGAACTTTGATATGGTGGTTGAGTGCATTTGTTTCATGATCTATGGGTAATTATCTTATGAGACCATGTTGTGGTTGAAATTTGTGGGTGTTAGGGTATTATAATCTTGTTGCTATGAAAGACTCGTGTATGAACTTGAGTAACCATTTGTATGCCTCTATGTGTGTTATACTGCAGTATAGATTGGGTGATTTCCAATGTAGTTCATACTAGAAATGTTTTGACTAGAAAGGAAGATTCATGTTTAATTGTGGGATATCTTGTAAAGTGGAGTGATGAGATTTATTATAGGGTTAACTATGTGCGTTTTATTTTTTGTGTTTCTTTCCTACCTTTTGGTGATTGTGGAAAGGTTAGACGCACCCAGAGTGCTCTCTATTTTTTGCTACAGGGACCCAGTACGAATCATAGGTCACCCTACGAGACGTAGTGGCCCTTCGTAAGAGGCAACAATCATTTATGGTGCCATAACATTTTCCATACAAGACTCACTTATAACTTGTAGCACTTTGTACGACTCGTAGTAGTGGTCTCATGGCCAAAATCTGAATTTTCTAAATGTTTCTGGAATGTGATACGAGCACAGACACGACTAATAGGATAATCGTATGAGTCATACCTGTGTCTCATAGCTAATTCCATAATGCATTTCTCTCAGATACCTTGGTACTACGAGGCTATAGTATGGCTCATAGGTCACCTTACAACTTGTACGTTTACCTCATTCCTACAACCCTGCATCTGGTTCTGTTATTTTTACTTGAGTAATTTTACTGTTTCTTGTTTGACTATTTTGTTTTGGAATAAAACATCATGGGATTCATGCTATGGTGTGTGGTAGTTTTTCAGAGTCAATGTCTCCAAGAGCTCAAAGGAGTGTTGCCTTGACTTCGGGATATCGACTGCGAGATGAAACATCAGATGATGATCAATCCACTTAGGAGATGCATGTCCACCCCGACCCTGAAGCAAACGCGCCCTTGAAAAGATCACAAATAGTAATGGTTCCGATGGAAGTAGATAGCCCCTCCCAGTCTAAAGAGGAGGGTGACAAAGAAGGGTCAGATGATGATGCTTCACTTTTTGAGTTTGGTTCTCTTGAGGTATCTTAAGCTCAGCCAGAAGAGACTACTCCCCTATAGCTAGCCGATTCTACCTACACCGTCACCTCCGCAGACCCCCAAAACACAAGGTGGTGTGTCCTAGGGATGAGAGAGATTTACAAAATGGGACTAGAACCAAAATGTCGATGGAGGCTGCTGAGGAGATTTCATGAGGAGGCAAGGTTAAAAGACTCAGGGCTTAGTAGTGTGCCGAGACCAGAAGCTAAAATTGAGTGCTATGGGCTAGGATGGCTATCACAAGTGTTGGGAAAGTACGCCCCTTACCTGCTCTGGGAATTCCATGCCTTCTACTATGCAATTGTGCAGAACAATCTTCCGAGGCACAAGAAGCCCACTGAGTATCCACGATTGAGTGAAGTCTTAGTCAGAGGTATGGTTTTTGATATCTCAGAAGAAACCATTCGGAGGCTACAGTTTGTACCAAATTATAGAGTGCCATATTCCACTACAGAGTATGATCATAGGATTGTAGATATCAAAAAGGCAGTTAATTAGAAGGATGCCAGGCTAAGAATAGAGATCTTTAGGAGATAGCTAGCAAAATTTGCAAGGAAGGTGTTGAGACAACATGAGTTACAAACCACACGGAGTATATTCTAAAGGCCCACCTCTCATTTAGGGCAAAGTGGTGGTCCATTATCCATTGACGCATCAGACCCATGTTCACGGATAATGTGATCACATTGGAGAGGGCTGTGTTTTTGGCTAGTATCTTGGCAGGGTATGAAATTGGCTGGGCTCACGTTATGGCAGAGCAGATCTACGTGTCGGGAGTCTGCACCCAACAGGCATTGCCATTCTCCATCTTGATACATAGATTATGCAAGGAAGCTGGGGTACGAGTCTCTCTCCACTTAGAACCTCATATAGAAGCTGTGCATAAGATGAATCCCAGTCTTATCAAGGCTAACGAGAACCCAGTAGCCCTACAAAACGTTGTTCCAGCTCCTATTCCAGAGCCATTCCCAGTTGAGCCTCAAGCTCAGGGTTCGACTCCAGCTACCACCGATTGACCCCAATTCTTATCTTTGCTTTATGGATACTTTGTTCTTTTGTTGGACAATCTTTTTGTTATGTTAGTATCTACATTTGTTAAAATATTTTTATGTTGGATGATGTTTTTACTTATATTTTGGATGTTAATTTTAGATTTTAATGTATGTAAATACAAATATGTCTATGTTATCGTGTTTGGTTTTTCATTTTTGTCTTTACATTGAGGATAAAGTAGCTTCGAGTCCATAACTTTCCCTATTTTTGATCCCAAGGTTTTCTTGCTGTGTTTCTTTTTTCTTATGGATGTTTAATTTTCTACTGAATAGGAATGTATTAGGTAGTGTAGATAGTTTGTAAATACGTAGTAGTATTATCTGTTGGCATATACCTAGTCTTTAAATGCTTTTTAAATTTTGATGAAAAATTGGGTACCCTCAAAATTTTTGAGATTATGGTTATTGATGCATTCATGCATTTTGAGTTTCTGACAATGTTTGTTCTGATATCTGAAGGTAAGTTAAGGCTGGAAGCTGAGGGAGATTAAGTTTGACTTTGCCAAGATAAATCATAAAGTTGAAAAACACTCTTAAACAATCAACTAGCTCAATCGACAATTCATAGGGATAAGCACCGAAGTTCTAGATCGAAAGGATACTGATGGGCGACAGAGAAAGGCAAAGTTTGGCATTAAGGGAGCACAAAAGCTGGAGGAAGTTTGAGTACTCTAGCCATGTATGTTGTGCTGCAACACTAAGTTACGCGCTACTTGGGTGGCAACCCAAGGAGCCCTGGTGCTTAGGCACCAGGTATATCTTTTGAGGCCTTATGTTCTATTTTGTTTTGATTTTATGCATTGGGCACAACGCACATCTTTTTCGAGGGGGTATGGATAGTTATAGGTCCTAGTGAAGTCTGACTAGCTTGGTTCTATAACTAACCTAATTTTTGATCCTAGGGTTTTCTTGCCTACATTCCTTTTCCCTCTTTATATTTATTATCTATTGAACCAACACTTTTAGGATGTTTAGATAACAATTGTAGCATATAGAACGAATACTTGTGGCATATAACATGTTTTTGTGTTTTGTTTGGAAAAATGATACCCACCAAAATTTTGATTTGTAGTTAGATGGAAACCATGCATGTTTAGGTGTGTGACAATATATGTTTTGATTGTTTTGATAAGTGAGGGTACATTGAGATAAAAAAAATGATCTGTAAGTCTTTTGTTGATAAGGTATGCAGTACCACATGAGTGTGAGCATAATTTGATAAATTCATGTGTTTTGTGCTAATTCAGAATTTTTCTTATTACTCTAAGTTAGATTATAGATGAACTGGATTATGAAAGGATCTTAGGCCATTGTTCTGAATAAGTCCACTTTAGCATAAAAATGACCAACTGAATCTATGATATAACCCTTGCTCCTATTATTTGAGCCTAACATGTACCTATTCTTCAAAAACACCTGATTAACCTAGCCTTGATAGTTGTAAAATCCATTATTGATCCTGGTTTTTCCTTGAACATTGTGTACCTTGACTGAGGCGAAAAACCTAAGTTGAGGGTGCCTACCAAAAGTTGCCTTGGTTCAAAGGATAGATATTGTTCACCTCACCACAAGCCAAAAACCTAAGTTGAGGATGGACGGTGTAAGGGTGGAACATAAAAAATAAGGGGATGAGTTAGGAATACAGAGAAAAAGAAAAATCATGTACTGGTGCAAAAAAAAAAGTGATGTCTTAGTTGTATGTTATAAATAAAAATGTAGTGTAAAAACAACCTAAAAAGCTTAAAAATGAAAAGAAAGCACCCAGAAAATGTTGAAATAGGAGAAAGAGAGAATAAGGTGAAAACAGCAAATTTGGTGGGGAAAATGTGTAGAAAAACATAGTTTCAAGGAGGACATTTAGTCACTATTTTCCCATTATATCACACCAAAGCCCCCTGAGCCTGTGTTACAAGCCTAGAAAGTCCTAAAGTGATCCTAGTCAAGTTAGATGAAGGTCTGAGTCATGAGTATAGGGGAAAGCCTATGGTATTAGTCATTATGCATGAAGATCTTTTGTGAGAGTAAGTGATTTTGCATAGTCCCAAGGTCAAATAGGAAAATATCATTGAGTGTGAAATATGAGAGTTCTTTCTGTGAAGGCACTTGCATTGCATTACTAGTAATAGGCTTGGTCAGGGATTGTGGATTGTTGATAATACCTTGCTTGTCATAGTTGTGTTGTCACATGCAACAATGTCTCTTGGTTTTCTAAACAACTATCTAATCCTATTTTGAAACATTGGTGTGGGTTTCTGAGTCTAAGATGTATGTGAGGTACGTCATTGAGTTGAGGTATGTATGTTACTGTAGTGTCTACATAGATTGAGTCCATCGTTTGAGGACCAGCAACAATTTTAAGTTGAGGATGTTGATGTGCTACCAAAATACAACACTTTGATGCTTAAAACTTGGAATTTTGTATGTTCTCAATTCGATGTTAGTTGGTTTTATGTGTTTCTATGTTTATGCTTGCAGGATTACAAGTTGGCCATGATTTTAGGGAAAGTTACAAAAGTTGTTGTAGTTTTGCTTTTATAAGAAACCCTTTACGGGTTGTAGACCATTCTACGTGTTGTATAGAGGTTTTGTGAAGATTTTTAGTGAGGGGAGGATTTCTGAAGTTCATTGTACGAACATGCAGACAAGTGCATAGATGAGTTTACGAGTGGTAGAAAAGTATTCATGACCTGAGGATTAGAAAAGTGGACTTGCAGGAATGTCATCAGACGAAACTCCTTTACGGGTTGTAAACCACTTTACGAGTTATAGAGGGGTATCGTAGAGTTGAGTCCAGAATTCCAGTAGCTGAGTATGAGACCTCGACTACGATCCGTAAACTTCAATATGGGCTGTAAAGTACCTTTCGTATGACATGCTGACTAGTTCTCCTATTTAGTTTAGGATTTGAATTTAATTACTATAAATAGGTCTTTTAGATATTTTTCATAAGTTTTCGAATAGTACTCAGTGAACTAAATATTTTGAGAGAGAAATTGTAAGAGTCTTTGAGAACACTTATGGTTGAATTTGATCTTAAAATTTGTTACTTTCATTGAAGTGGGTATCACGACCTAAGCCTAGGGCCTAGACATGACACAACGAATGGGGAACCCGAAGGGATCCCAAACAAGCCTCTTAACATATCATTACACATCCTTGGTCGCGGAAGCAATTAAACAACAATAAGGGAATAGAAATAAGGGCAAAGGGACTAATGAAGTCTTTCATAGCTTAAAACATACAAGAGTTAAGCGAGTCAAAGCTTATAGCATTATTACATAACTTGTCCAACGATACCTCTAAACTTATAATTGAGCGGCGGTCAAGACAACGTTTCGGGCTCACCCTTATAGTCAAAACCATACAATAAGATGAAGAGAGTCTTTGCATACATAAGAACAAAATATATCGTTCTCAGAGTTGAGGACTCACCAAACTTGCTTGAAGAGATATTACTAGCCACGTAGAGGAAGACGATCAAGTGGAGCTCCGGTTCCAACAAGGTAACATCATGTAGGTATAGAGTATGCATTAGTATGTTTGAATGTAGTAAGTATGTAGGATGCCATGCAATAAGAGATAGGCAACATATTTGAAATGCATAATGAGCGAATGGATAAGCATATAGCAATATGGCATGGATGAATGATACTTTAAGTAAACAAGCTTATATAGAACACATTACATGTGTAGTAAAAGACCATCATTATAGACTAAGAAACTTAGTACTTGGACTCCAAGGCATGCCACGTGCATGGAAGGTGGATGAGGTACAGGTACATACCCCTAATCTTTGAGTGAAATACTTTTCTAAGTGTTTGAGAAGGTTTTGGGGAGTGTCTTGTATGATATGGGGTTGAAAAATGACTAAGTATAGGTGTTTTACCATGGGGTGGCATAGGCCCAACACCCAAAATCCTTGGACTGAAACAACCAAAACTGGCAAAAAATATGCAGGTCCGCACCCTGGACGCGTCGCTAGGGGCGCAGAAGCATCATTGGAAATTGTCATTTTGGAATTTCAATTTTGATACGGTTACTCTAAAATCAGGGGTTAGACCCATTCCCCACATAATTTTGCCCCCTGATCATGAATATGAAGTCGGACTTTTGATATCATGCACATATTTTAAGATATATGGAAATTATGATTATGGGCACTTTCGAGGCACATTTTCAGGCACTTTTTGGGGTCATTTCAATATCTCTCCCTTGGGAACATTCATCCCCGAATGTCAAAGAGGAGTATATAAGAGAAGTAAGCAAGATAATTTCAGCCCATAAGAATGAAACAATGAACTTAACCATCATTTCAAAAATCTCAACATAAGTGTCAAAATCACCATGAAATTGTCAATTTAAACATGAATGCATGCAAATGACGTAGGGCCTGAAACATAAGACTTTAAATCACATAGGGGACTTAGAATTATTACTTTAGTCTTGAGCAGAGTGGAGGACATAGGGATATCACTTTTTGCATGTCCGCCTTGGCTTCCTATGTGGCACTTTCATCTTGTTGGTTTCTCCAAAGAAACTTGACGGAAGCTACCTCCTTGTTCCTCGACCTCTTCACTTGCCTATCCAATATTTCTACCGGATCCTCCTCATAAATCAAATTATCTTCAACAACCCCTGCAACATCAAGAGGAATAATAGCATTTGAGTCACCCACACACTTTCTCAACATGGATACATGGAAGACCGGATGAACCATATTTATGTCATTGGGCACGTCTAACTCGTAGGTCACCTTACAAATCTTCCTCAAGACCCTATAAGGACCCATAAATCTTGGACTCAATTTACCCTTCTCACGAAAGCAAACCACACCCTTCATGGGTGAAACCTTCAAATAGACCTAATAACTAACCTTAAATTCGAGATCCCTTCTCCTCACATCGGCATAGGACTTTTGGTGATTTTGGTATGTCTTCAACCTTTCTCTAATCAACCTTACCTTTTCCATAGCCTCTATAACCATATCCGGACCCAACAAAGCCATTTTCCCTACCCCAAACCATCCAACCAGGGGCCTACAACGTCAATAATAGAGGGCCTCAAAAGGAGCCATACGAATGCTAGAATGATAGCTATTATTATAAGCAAACTCAATCAATGGAAGATGATCATCCCAAATACACTTAAACTCCAAAACACAAGCTCTAAGAATATTCTTAAGAGTTTGAATTGTTTCTTCGTCTTGGCAATTCGTTTCAGGGTGAAAGGTTGTACTAAGATTTACCTTGGCACCAAGATCTCTTTGGAAGGACCTCCAAAAGTGAGAAGTGAATTGAGCACCACGATTCGATATGATGGACAAGGGCATCCCATGCAATCTGACCAACTCATGAATGTACAACTTAACATTATCTTCGGCACCATAAGTAATTTTAAACAATAGGAAATGAGCCAACTTTGTCATCCTAGCAACCACAACCCAAATAGAATCAAAACCCTTTCTAGTCTTAAGCAACCCAACAACAAAATCCATGTTAATTTCCTCCCACTTCTAAGTGGGAATCTCTATATCTTGGGTTAGGCCACCTAGCCTTTAGTCTTCGCCTTTAACTTGTTGGCAATTATGGCAACCCGAGAAAAGCTTAGCAATATCCCTCTTCATACCACCCCAACAATACATCTTTGTAGAACCTGGGTGAATGGAATAGGAAGTATTATGAGCCTCATCAAGAATCGTCTTTCTCAAGTCATTCACACAAGGCACACACAACCTACCTTGGTATCTAAGGGAACCATCTCCCCCTTGGTAGAATACCTCCACCTTGCCATATCTCACTAAGGCATTCAATTCTAACGACGGGTCAAGATTTTACTTTTCTTTTACCTCTTCAACCAAGGGAGATTTTGAACCATCAACAACCATAATACCACCATTATCAACCTCTTTGAACCTAACTCCTAATCTAGCCAACCGATGAACCTCTCTAGCCACCTCTTTTCCCCCATCATCAACAAGAGCTAGGCTGCCCATAAACATCCTAGTCAAAACATCAGCCATAACATTAGCCTTACCGGGGTGATAATATACACTTATATCATAATCTTTATAAAGTTCTAACCAACTTCGTTGTCTCGAGTTGAGATACTTGTGAGTGAAAACAAATATTGGAGACTCTTAAGGTCAGTAAATACATCAACATGTACCCTATACAAATAATTACGCCAAACTTTCAAAGCAAATACCACCGCGGCCAATTCAAGATCATGGGTAGGATAATTGTTTTCATGCACCTTAAGTTGTCTAAAGGCATAAGATATCACCTTACAATTTTGTATCAAAACACAACCCAAATCCATCCTTGAGGTATCATAATACACAACAAATGCTTCTAACACCTCCGGTAGAGACAAGATAAGAACGAAGACAAGCTTATCCTTCAAAGTTTAGAAACACGTTTAACACTCATCGGTCTACAAAAGGTTTTCCTTCTTTTGGGGTCGACTTAGTCATGGAAGAAGAAATAGAAGAGAACCCATTCAAAAACCTCGAATAGTCCGCTATGCCCAAGAAACTTCTAATATCTAATGGGATCAAAGGTCTAGGCTAATTTCTAATCACTTTCGTCCTCTTGGGATCCACTTTAATACCATCCCCGACACCATGACCTAGAAAGGCAACCTCTTTCAACCAAAATTCACATTTTTCATACGTAGCATATAATTTCTCTTCCCTCAATTTTTGAAGCACCACCCTCAAATGACTCACATGCTCCTCCTCACTATGACAATAGATTAACATATCATCAATTAAAACCACCATAAACAAATCAAGGTAGGGTTTAAAGACCCTATTCATAAGATCCATGAAGATAGTTGTCTCGACCCAGCCTAGGGACTAGACATGACACAGCGAATGGGGAACCCAAAGGAATTCTAATCAAGCGTTTTAACTTGTCACTACATATTATTAGTCGCAAAAACATGTAAAAGATAGAAAGTAAGAATAACAGGCAAAGGGGCTAAGCGAAAACTTGCAAAACATCATCATAAAGAGATAAAGAGTCAAAGCTCATATCATAGATACATAACTTATCTAACAAAGACCTCCAAATGCATAGATAAGAGCGAGGGCCAAGACAGGGTAACCGAGTAGAACATAAAGTGGAGTGTCTCAATACAAAGCGGGAGAAAACATAAACCAAGGTCCCCGAAATGGAGGACTCACTGACTAGCTTAAGTGGCACCGAACAAGCCACGTGGAGGAGGAGGATGATCAACTTGGGCTCCGGTTCCTACATGGTGATATCATGTAGGTAAGAGTATGCATTAGTACCTTTGAATATACTAAGTATGCAGGATGCAATGCAACAAGAAATAGACATCATAATCAAAATGCATAACAATAGGCAATAGGCATAATATAATAATATGGCATGTATGACCATTACTAAAGTGAAACCTTCTTAAGAAACTCTTACTCATATAAGATATCATATCTATAGAATAGACCAAGTTAGACTTACAAGGTACAAACCCCTTGGTAGGTTAGTACTGATGTCGCCCCATCACTCAGGTGGTGAAGTCTTCCGATCTTTGATCCCTAGGAGCGATTGAAGCACAGATCTGGCAGGCTCATGTCCGTAAGTCAGTACTTGAATCTCACTAACCCTTCACTTAGTTGGTGATAATGACGCCCCATCACCAAGGTGGAGAAGTATTAACCCTTCTCTTGGTTGATGAGTACAAATCCCTATCTCGGTTAGTGATGATGCCGCCCTATCACTAGGTAGAGAAGTACTAACCCTTCACTTGGCTGATGAATACAAACCCCCATCTAAGTTAGTGATGATGCCACCCTATCACAAGGTGGAAAAGTACTAACCCTTCTCTCTGTTAATGAGTACAAACCCCTATCTCGATTATCTGAGTTCTTCGATCCCCCATATTGGGAATGGTCTAATGCAACACCTTACATAGAATTTATCATATACATAAGCTTATTTCATCATCATAACATCATTTATATCATATCTCATGCTTTGGACCTTCAATTCCATAAGAAACCCTAACCGAACATTTTATCAAACACTTGGGGGGTGTAATGGGGGTAAAAGACCATGAAATTTATAGATGAAATCATTCAAGAAAATCTATTTTAGAACCATCAATCAACACCTTACAACAGAACCAAGACATTCGCATTAAAATCCTCATCAAATCCAACATTAGATCCAAGATTTATAGCTCAAAACATGCTAAAAAAACCATACATTCAAGAACACAAATCACTGTTCCAGTAAGTTTCTTAATATACAAAACCCACAAATAAAATCAACTTTAAATCATGCAATTTAAGTAGAAAAGAGGATTGTGCACCATGGTGAAAAGACACAATGGTTGAAACCCACATGCCTTAGCTTTGGAGAAGCTCTTAGTGAAAATTGAAAATGGAGGCTTGAAGCTTGAAGGAAATCCATAGTTCTGGATAAGGGTTTTGAGACTTGAATTTTAGAGTGAAAATATGACTAAGTGTTTTGGGGAGTATTGGGAAATAGTTAGGATGATATAAGGGTGAAATTTGGCTAAGTATAGATAAAAACACATTAGAGAACACTTAGGACCAATACTTAGAATATTTTGGACAAACTAAAAAAACATTCAACATTTTAACACAGAGGCGCGTCGCGCAAGCGACGATGATTCCTCTCTGGAGATTACATTTTTGAAATTTTGTAATTGCTAAATCTTTTCTGTTAAATCGGGGTTAGTCCCTTTCTCCCTAATTTGGATCCCCTGAATAAGAATATGAAGTCAGATTTTTCAAAATAACAAATAAATTTTGAGATATATGAAAATTAAAATTCTGGGCATTTCGAGGCATGTTTTTAGACACTTTTTGGTGTCGTTACAAAACCCCCCTTGGGAACATTCGTCCCCAAATGTACAAGAGATGTACAAGACAAGAGTGATCATCAACTAATCAGCCCTAACAAGAATGCAACATAATATGTAAAACACCATTTTCAAATTCGCAACATAAGTGTAAATTCATCATAAGTTTAACAACTTAAACATGAATGCATAAGAATGACATAGGGGCTGAAATATGAAACTTGAAATCACATAGAGGACTTAGGATTAGTAACTTAGGCTTGAGTGGAGTGGAAAATATAAGGATATCACTTTTGCATGTCCATTTCAGCCTCCCATGTAGCACTTTCGACTTGTTAGTTTCTCCAAAGGATCTTAATGGATGCCACCCCCCTTTCTTCCTCAATCTATTTAGTTACCTATCCAATATCTGCACCGAAAACTCCTCATAAGTCAAGTTATCCTCAAAAAAACCTCATGACATCAAGAGGCATAATGATATTAGGATCACCAATACATTTTCTCAACACAGAGACATGGAATACTAGGTGAACCAAATTCATTTCACTAGGCAACTTCAACTCATAAGCTTCCTTACCGACTTTCTCTATCACCTCATAAGGACCAACATACCCTGGACTCAACTTCCCCTATTTACCAAAGCATACCACACCTTTCATTGGAGAAACCATCAAATAGACCCAACCACCCAATTGGAATTCTAGGTCTTTCTTTCTTACATCAGTATAGGAGTTTTGACGACTTTGGGTTATTTTCAAGGTTTTACTAATTATCCTAACCTTCTCAAGAGCCTCCATAACCAAATCTGGCCCCAATAAAGCCACCTCTCCAACCTCAAACTAACCCACCAGTGATCTATAATATCTGGGACAAAGAGCCTCAAATGGAGCCATACCGATGCTAGAGTTATCGCTATCGTTGTAGGCAAACTCAATCAAAGGAAGGTGATTATCCCAACTACCTTTAAGCTCCAAGACACAAGCCCTAAGCATATCCTAGAGTGTTCGAATGGTTCTTTCAACTTAGCCATCCGTTTGAGGGTGAAAGGCCTTACTAAGGTGAACTTTGGTACCAAGACCCCTTGGAAAGACCTCCAAAAGTGCAAAGTGAATTGTGCATCACGATCTAATATGATTATAAAGGAACCCCATGTAAGCTCACTAACTTATGGATGTACAAACTTACATACTCTTTGGCCCCATATGTAGTCTTAACTAGTATAAAGTGAGCCTATTTTGTCTTCCTATCAACCCAACCACGGAATCCATATTAATCACCTCCCACTTTCAAGTTGGAATCTCTGTGTCTTGGGTTAGGCCACCTAGCCTTTCATGATCTTCTTTCACTTGTTGAAAACTATGGCAATCGAAAACAAGTCTGCCTATGTCCCTCTTCATGCCTACCCACCAATATATATCCCTTAAGTCTCTATACATTTTGGTAGAACCGGGGTGGATAGAGTGAGAAGAATTGTGGGCCTCATCAAGAATTTTCTCCCTCAAACCATCAACACAAGGAACACAAAACCTACCTTGGTAGCTAAGGGCCCAATCTCCCCCTTGGGAGAAAACCTGTATTTTGCCCTCTTTCACCAAGGCCTTCAATTCAAGCATGGTGGAGTGTTAATCTTGTTTTGCTATCACCTCATCAACCAAAGAGGTTTTAGAACCATCAACAACAACAACACCATTACCCACATCTTCCAACCTAACCCCCAACCTAGATAATGTGTGCACCTCCCTAGCCATCTCCCTATCACCACAATCTAATGAGCTAGGTTACCCATAGACACCCAACTCAAAGATCCACCACAATATTTACCTTACCCGGATGGTAATGCACACTTATGTCATACTCTTTAAGAAGATCTAGCCATATTCTTTGTCTCAAGTTGAGATCCTTTTGAGTGAAGACATATTGGAGGCTCTTATGATTGGTGAAGACATCAACATGCACCCCATACAAATAATGACGCCAAATCTTTAATGCAAACACCATGACAGCCAATTCAAGATAATGGGTAGGTAGTCCTTTTCAAGCACTTTGCGTTGCCTAGGAGAATAGGCTATGACCTTATCATTTTGCATTAGCACACAACCCAAACCAACTCTAGATGCATCATAATACACAAAAAAACCCTCAAACCATCTGTAGTGACAATATAGGAGCGGACACAAGTCTATCTTTCAATGTTTGGAAGCTTCTTTTACATTCATATGTCCATACAAACTTAACCTTCTTTTGAGTCAATTTTGTCAAAGGACAAGCAATGGAGGAGAAACCATCCACAAACCTTCTATAGTAACCACAAGGCCCAAGAAACTCCTAATTTCAGATAGAGTCAATGGTCTAGGCCAATTTCTAATCACATCGGTCTTCTTAGGATCCACCTTAATACCATCCCCCGACACCACATGAACCAATAAGGCAGCCTACTTTAACCAAAATTCACACTTTATATATTTGGCATACAATTTCTGCTCCCTCAATCTTTGCAACGCAACCCTCAAATGACCCATATGCTCCTCTCAACTATGTGAATAGATCAAAATATCATCAATGAAGACCATAACAAAGGAATCAAGGTAGGGTTTGAAGACCCTCTTCATTAGGTCTATTAAGATGGCCAGTGCATTAGTCAACTCAAAAGATATCACCACAAGTTCATAATACATATACCAATTTCGGAAGTCCATCTTGGGAATATCGCACTCCCTCACCCTCACTTGATGATACCCGGACCGAAGATCTATCTTAGAGAAAAAGCTAGCCCCTTGTAATTGGTCAAACAAGTCATCAATTCTTGGAAGAAGATATCTATTCTTTATAGTGACCCCATTTAGTTGCTGGATGCCAATGCACATTCTAAGTGACCCATCCTTCTTCTTTACAAACAACACTGGTGCACCCAAAGGTGATTAACTAGGTATAATAAATACTTTTCCAACAAATCTTTCAATTGCTCCTTTAACTCCTTCAACTCCGCCAAGGCCATTTAGCAAGGGGGAATGGAGACAGGTTGAGTATCAGGAAGGAGATGTATGCCAAAATTTATTTCCCTTTCGGGAGGAACAATGGGGAGGTCATTTGGGAAGACATCAAGAAACTCATTTACAATCGGAACCGACTCAATGCAAGGGACTTTAGACTCCACATCTTTAACCCTCATAAGATGGTACAAACACCCATTGGAGATCAACTTATAGGCTTTAATGCAAGAGATGAACCTATCCTTTACCTCCACATCGTGACTTTACCACTCAAGGATGGGTTCATTTAGGAATTGAAACTTGACCCTATGGGTTATACAATCAGTAGAAGCATAGTATGCATGCAACCAATTCATCCGAAGAACAACATCAAAATAAACCATATCTAATTCAACAAGATCACAATGTAAATTTCATGCAAGATGCAAATTAGATAATTTCTATACACCCTCCTAGCAATAGTAGATGCACCAATAGGAGTAGACACTTCATATGACTCATACAACAACTCCGACTCAACATAGAATGTTTTAGCAACAAAAGGGGTAACAAAATAAAGGGTGGCACCCAGATCAACCAAAGCATATACATCAAGATCAAATATTTTCAACATACCACTAACAACATTTGGGACCTCACCAACCCCTTGCCTTTTATGAAGAGCATAAAATCGGTTGTGCTTTGGGGCACCACCTTGAGGACCACGTCTACCCAATGAAACTGCATTTGCACCTCGGATTTTTCCATGATTCTAGGGCCCACAACCAAGCATGCATTAGAATTGTTCAAACATGGACCATTATGACTTTTCCCACAACTAGGGCACACAGCAATAGGAGCCACACCGCCAACACCTTGAGGCCTAGGGAAGTCATTGGCAAACCCCCTATAAGTATCATGAGAAGGCCCTTGTCCTTGATGAAATCAAGCACCCTTTTGGAACTTACCCTCAAAACGGGCCCTCTTGGACTCATGGTCCCTCTTCTTTCTGAATTTTTCCTCTTCCATTTGCTCGCATAATTCATCAACAGAGCCAAGTTGATGTCACAAATAAGTAAGGCGGACTGGCATTCTACTCTCACCTAGTCGGAGACCTCCATCACAAATTTATTCATCCTAGATCTAGGATCGACCATAAATTGAGGAGAGTACTTTGAAAGTTGATTAATTTGAGGGTATACTCCCTCACACTCATCGCACCTTGTTTCAAGTTTATAAATTGTACCCACTTTTCTTCCCTAAGCTCAAGAGGGATAAACCAATTAAGGAAGGCCAATTTGAATTCTTCCCAAAGCACCACATAACTATTTCCCTTGTCCCCCTTCCATTATTCATACCAAATTTGGGCTACCCCTTTGAGTTGGTATGCCGCAAATTTCGCCTTTTCATTCGGCCCAACACCCATTATATTCAAGATTTTGTAGACCTTATCAATGAACACTTGTGGATCTTCATCCACCTTTGACCTATATAAAACCAGAGGATTCATGCTCATGGAGTCTCTCACCCTAGCTCCCGAGGTAGTAGCATGAGGGGCTTGGGCCCCTTGATTGACTTGGTTGGCCACAACTTGGGCAAGCATAGAAGAGCATCCCAGAGCTCACCATTGGTAGGTTGCTCCTTGGGAGTTAGGGCTCGTCTTCCTCTTGTTTGGCATGATCTAGCATAGCAAAGAACAATCATTAGGGCGTAAAATTTATCAAAACTCTATAGCATGACTTATAACATGAAGAAGGGAAACATTTCCTAAAACGTCTCACAGCCTCTTATTCATAGTCATGGAGCGTTTCACAACCATGAATAGGACTCTAATCGACGTGGTGTGTTGGACTCCGAGGATCTATCAACCTAGTGGTATGATACCAAGATCATAATGCAAGCCTAAGACCTAGACATGACACGGCGAATAGGGAACTCGAAGGAACCCCAATCAAGCCTCTTAATTTGTTATTACACATCATTGGTCGCAGAAACATGTAAATGCCATAAAGAATAAAGGGAAAAGGGGCTAAGGGATAGCTTGCAAAACATTATCATCAAGAGAAAAAGAGTCAAAGATCATATCGTTGATACATAACTTGTCCAACAAACTGCTCTAAATACATAGATAAGAGCGGGAGCCAAGACAAGGTAATCGGGTTCACCTTCATAGTAAAAATAGAATATAATGTAGAGTATCTCAATATACAGCAAGGGAAAACATAGACCAAGGTCCCCAAAATGGAGGACTCACCAATTAGCATAAGTATCACTGAACTAGCCACGTGGAAAAGGAGGATGATCAACTTGGGCTACGGTTCCTACATGGTGATATTATGTAGGCAAGAGTATGCATTAGTACATTTGAATATACTAAGTATGGTGGATGCAATGTAATAAAAAATATGCATCATAATCAAAATGTATAACAATAGGCAATAGGCATAATATAACAATAAGGCATATGACCAATGGTAAAATGAAACATGCTTAAAGAAACTCTTATTCGTATAAGATAGCATATATGTAGAATAAACCAAGTTAGATTTCCAAGGTACAAACCCCTTGGTAGGTTAGTGCTGATGTCGCCCCATCACTTAGGTGGTGAAGTACTAACCTTTCACTAGGTTGGTGATAATGCCACCCCATAACCTAGGTGGAGAAGTACTGACCCTTCCCTTGGTTGATGAGTACAAACCCCTATCTTGGTTAGTGATGATGCTGCTCCATCACTAGGTGGAGAAGTACGAACCCTTCCCTACATTAATAGTACATCCATTTCAGTTAGTGATGAAGCCACCCTATCACTAGGTGGTGAAGTACTAACCCTTCCCTCGATTAATGAGTACAAACCCCATCTCGGTTATCTGGGTTCTTAGACCCCCTCCCCCGGATTGGGCATGGTTTAATGCAACACCTTATATAGAATTTATCATATACATAATCTCATTTTCTCATCATAATATCATTCATATCATATCTCATGCTTTGAACCTTCAATTTCACAAGAAACCTTAACTGGACATTTTATCAAACACTTGGGTGTGTGTAATAGGGGTAAAAAAAACCATGCAATTTAGAGATGCAATCATGCATGAAAATCTATTTTAAAACCATCAGTCAACACCTTGCAACACTCCCAAGAAATTCACATCAAAACCCTCATCAAATCCAACAGTAGATCCAAGATTTAGAGCTCAAGACATGCTAAAACAACCATATTTTCATAAACTCAAATCACTGTGCAGTGAATTTATTAATATAAAAAATTCATATGTAAAATCAACTTAAAATCATGCAATTTAAGTAGAAAAGAGGATTGGGTACCATGGGTGAAAGGATTCAATAGTTGAAACCCACATACCTTAGCTTTGGAGAAGCTCTTGGTAAAGATTCCTTAGTTCAGGATGAGGCTTTTGAGACTTGAATTTTGGAGTGAAAATATAGCTAAGTGTTTTGGGGAGTATTGGGAAATATTTAGGAAGATAAAATTTGGGAATACTTAGGCCCAACACTTAGAATATTTTGGACGAACTAAAAAAACAGGCACCAATTTAATATTTTCGCGATGTGGATTCCTCTCTGGAAATTGCATTCTTGAAATTTAGTAATTCCTAAATCTTTGCTCTTAAATTGGGGTTAGACCCGTTCACCCCTAATTTGGACCCCCTGAACAAGAATATGAAGTCAAATTTTTGAATAAATAAACAAATTTTTAGATATATGAAAATTATAGTACTGAGCATTTTGAGGCATAATTTTCGGCATTTTTTGGGGTCATTACAATAGTCGGTGCATTAGTCAAGCCGAAGGACATAACACCAAAGTCATAGTGCCTATACCTAGACCTAAATTTCGTCTTAGAAATGTCATGCTATCTCACTTTCAATTGGTGTTACCCGGACCAAAGATCAATCTTAGAGAAGTGACTAGACACTTAAAGTTGGTCAAAAATATCATCAATCCTTGGTAGAGGATACTTTTTCTTTATGGTAACCTTATTAAGTTGCCGATAGTCAATGAACATTCTAAGAGTACCATCCTTCTTCACAAACAACACTGGTGGACCCTACGGTGATTGGCTAGGCCTAATAAAATCCCTTTGCAACAAATCCCACAATTTCTCCTTCAACTCCTTTAACTCTGCCAGGGCCATATGGTAAGAGGGAATAGAAATGGGTTGAGTATTGGGAAGGATATCTATACAAAAGTCTATTTCCCTTTTGGGAGGAACACCGGAAAGGTTACTTGGAAAGACATCAAGAAATTCATTTACCACCGGAACCAACTCTACAGGAGGGACTTTGGACTCAACATCCCTAACCCTCACAAGATGGTAGAGACACCACTTAGAGATCAACTTTTGAGATTTAATGCAAGAGATAAACTTACCCTTGACCGCCACATCATGAATCTCCCACTCAACGAGAGGTTCATTTGGGAATTGGAATTTGATCCTACAGGTTATACAATCAATAGAGGCATAATACGCATGCAAAGAATCCATCCCAAGAATAATATCAAAATCTACCATATCCAACTCAACAAGATCACAAGGCAAAATTTAATGCAAAATGCTAACAAGACAATTTCTATCCACCTTTCTAGCAACAACAGATGCACCAATGGGAGTAGACACCTCATAAGACTCACACAACAATTTGGGCTCAACATGAAACTTTTTGGCAATAAAAGGAGTAACTAAAGAAAGAGTGGCACCCTATTCTATCAATGGATACACATCAAAATCAAAGACTTCTAACATATCAGGTACTTCATCAATCCCTTGCCTCCCTTGAAGAGGATAGAACTGATTCTACCTTGGGGAACCACCTTCTTGGCCTTCTCTCCCCAAAAGAATCACATTTGTACCCCGACCTTATGGAAGAACATCTTTACCCTTATTGCGATTGCATGGAAAAGCAGTCATCTTATGGGCTACTTCCCCACAACCAAAACAAGCATCGGTATCCCTAAAGCATGGGCCACCATGACCTTACAACATTTTGGACACATAGTATTAGGCACCACACTACCATCACCTTGGGCCCTTGGGTAGTCATTGGCAAACCTTCTATTAGGAGCATGAGAAGACCCTTGCCTTGGTGAAATCAGCTACCTTTGAGACTTTGGAACTTAAACAGGTCCTCTATCTTTATTACCACTTCTCTTTCGCAACTTCTCCCCCTCCAATTGTTTGACATAAGTCATATGGTGGGACAAGTACATGTCACCTATCAATATGGTGGCACAACATTCTTCATTCACCAAATCGGATACAACTATCACAAACTTATTCATCCTAGACCTAGGATCGACAACCAAGTGTGGAGAATATTTAGTGAGTTGGTTGAATTTTAGGGTATACAAACTCACACTCATATATCCTTGCTTCCAATTCATGAATTCCATCATTTTGGCCTCTTTAAGCTCAAGGGGGAAAAACTGATTAAGGAAAGCCGCCTTAGACTCCTCCTAAATAATCAGATGGTTGATCCTCTTCTCTTTCTTCCATTGAGTAGATGGTATTTAGGCCACCCCTTTGAGTTGGTAAGATACCAACTCCACCTTCTCTTCCGACCTAACACACGTAATAGACAACACTTTGTACACCTCGTCAATAAAGTCTTGAGGGTCCTCGTCCACATTAGACCCATTGAACTCCTGTGAGTTCATCCTCATGAAATATCTTATCCTAGATGCCGGAGTAGGATCATGAGGGGCTTGGGCCCCTTGATTGATTTGATTTGTCATGGTTTGAGCTAGCATGGCAATAGCATCCCGGAACTCTTCATGAGTCGATTGTTCTTCGGGAGTGCGGGCTATTCTTCCTCTTGGAATAGACATGATCTAGCATGACAAAGAACATTCGTTAGGGGAATCCTTACCTTAACTTCTATAGCACAACATAGAGTAAGAAGAATGGAAATATTTCCTAAAATTCCTTATACCCTCTTGCTCATAGTTATGGTGCACTTCACAACTATGAACAAGACTCTAATCGACGCGGTGTGTTGGATACCAAGGACCATTAACAACCTAGTGCTATGATACCAAGTTTTTCATGACCTAAGCCTAGGGCCTAGACGTGACATGGCAAATAGGGAACTCGAAGTTACCCCAAACAAGCCTTTTAACATATCATTACATATCTTTGGTTGCAGAAGTAATTAAACAACAATAAGAGAATAGAAATAAGGGCAAAAGGACTAAGGGAGTCTTTCTTAGCTTAAAACATACAAGAGTCAATAGAGTCAAAGCTCATAACATGATTACATAAAATTTCCAACGACACCTCTAAACTTACAATTGAGCAGGGCCCAAAACAACTTTCCGGGATCACCCTCACAGTCAAAACATACAATAAGATAAAGAGAGTCTTTGCGTACATAAGAGCAAAAGATATCATCCTCGGAGGTGAGGACTCACAAAACTTGCTTGAAGAGATGGTACAAGCCACGTGGAAGAAGATGATCAAGTGGAGCTCTGGTTCCTACATGGTAATATCATGTAGGCATAGAGTATGCGTTAGTATGTTTAATGTACTAAGTATGTAGGATACAATGCAACAAGAGATATGAAACATAATCAAAATGCATAATTAGGAAATGGATGAGCATATAGAAATATGGCATGCCTGAATGATACTTGAAGTAAATATGCTTATATAGAATATATTACATGTGTAGGAAGAGACCATCATCATTGACCAAGAAACATAGTACTTGAAATCCAAGGCATGCCACCCGCTTGGAAGGTGGATGAGGTACATACCCATATTCTTTGGTAGTATATCACTGCCACCACCTGACAAGGTGGATGAGGTACATACCCCTCATCTTTGCTAGTACGGGATTGCCACCACTTGACAAGGTACATACCCCTCATCTTTGGTAGTATGGGATTGCCTCGACCCGACGAGGTGGGTGAGGTACATACCCTTCATCTTTGGTAATATGGGATTGCCACCTCCCGACAAGGTGCATGAGCTACATACCCCTTATTTCTGGTATGGTCAACTTACAACACTATTGATACTTCCCATGATAACAACTTATATATACCTTCCTTTCATAATCATAAAGTCACTTAACTCATATACCATGCATTCGGCCTTTAACAACTCGAGAAACCTTAACTAAACATTTTATCAAACACTTAGCGGGTGTATACTGCAAGTATAAAACTATACAATTCAAGATTTTTAAATGGTGTAAGAAATCTTGAAGTAAATCAACCAACCAACATTCGATAATACCCTGATGCAATATACATTAAAACCCGTAATCAAATCTCAAAATAGATCATAGATTCATAGCATAAAACACGCTTAAATAGTCATACTTTCATGAAATTCCAACATAGTTCATAGTCAAATTCATAATAAGTAATACCTATAAGTAAATCAACTTAGAAACATACAATTTTTGTAAAAAGGAAGGTTGGGCACCATGGGTGAATGGACCCAATGATTGAAACCCACATACCTCAACTTTGGAGAATTCCTTGGTGAAGATTTGATTGAGAACCTGATTCTTAGATTGAGAACTTGAAGCTTGAGTGAATTTCTTAAGATCCAGAATAAGTATAGGACCCTTGATTTTGAGTGAAATATTTGTCTAAGAGTTTGAGAACATTTTGGAGAATATCTTTTATGATATGGGGTTTAAAAATGACCAAGTATAGGTATCTTTACGCACGGGGAGGCTTAGGCCCAAGACCAAAAGGCCTTGGACCGAAACAACCAAAACTGGCAAAAGATGTGCAGGTCCATGCACTGGCTGCGTCACTGAAAATCGTCATTTTGGAATTTCAAATTTGATAAGGTTGCTCTAAATTTGGGGTTAGACTTATGTGCCACCTCATTTTCGCCCCTTGATCATGAATATGAAGTCAGATGTTTGATATCATGCATGTTTTGAAATATATGGAAATTATGATTATGGACACTTCTGAGGCACATTTTTAGGCGCTTTTTTTGGGGTCGTTTTAGTTGGATTGCTTGTTCCTAAATCTATTGTGTAAGTATTCAATTATGTCTTCTAAATTCATAATCTCTGCATCTACAAATAGCATGAGTAGCTAAATCCACAACTAGGATTGTGGGAACCATGAAGAACTAACAAAGTAAACCAGATATCTCGCAATTCATAGAAGATGTATATGCATGTATAGATGTATATGCATGTATTAATTAACTCTCTTCGTTTTGCATGTTTTCTAGTGGTGGACAACACTAGAACACACCTAGTGTTATTGACTGCACCAAGGTAGTAATGAATAGAAAAAGAGATTAATTAACAAGATTCGATAAATGTGTTCTCATCTAATCAACCATACTAGGCGAAGGGGAGGGTGTACTGGGACTAATAGGTAATAGTTAGTAATGCACACTATGGAGATGGGCCAAGTCACATAGTAACATTCACCTCTCACCTTTGACCAAAAGGCTTTGTGAACTTAAATTACCGTCTTGCATGCTATACATTAGAAAAGAATTAGGTTATCTGGTGATACTGAGTTGGGGAATCATAGGGAACACAATACCCTAGTTTCTCTCGATTATTGACTTCTCTCTTATAATAGTTAGTTTTATTCTCTCATTGATTGTTGCACACTCCCCCCCCCCCTCCTTTTTGGGAATTAAATTGGTTAATTACTTGCAAATTGGTGAATTTTCTTAAGTCTACATATTCCCTGTGGGATCGATCCTAACATTGGTTAGGTTCTATATCTTGACAACGACCTCTTTATCCTCTAAAAAGGAGGTGTAACTTGGATGACATCATCTACGAAGGATAACTATGGATCGTAGATTGAACTATAATTTGTAAAAGGCCTTCATAGGTTGAATTTACAGACCCTTAAAGCATTAACCAAATTCAGGCAATTACAAACACAAAAAGTCAAATTTAAAACATTTATAATCATTAACTTGCAACCAAGAATTCCGACCAATCCCTAGTCAGTTCAATTCCCTCAATTTGACATGTAACCTTTATCAGTTCAAGTAAACAATGGCAATGGGACCAGTACCGGCACTAATTTTCAAAAAATTAGCTATAAATGGTACCAGTAGTACTAAAACTCTTTGGAAGCTTTGTCCCGGTCCGCTATGGATCGAAACCGGACCTGTAGACCTTTCTTTTTTAATTTTTTAATGTTATATTAAAATGTAAATATTTATTGGTAGATGCTAACTTGTTTAAAATTTAAATATTAAATTAATATTACATAATTCTTTTAAAATTTTAAACTTTTAAATTAAAATTTCTAAGTTAAGTCCTAAGTTAAAGATTTAAATTCTTAAAATTCTCAAATATATAATTTATTTAATATTTTTTAAAAGTATGACTATAGCTTATTAATCTTTAAGGAAAGTTTAAATTCTAAATTAAAAATCATAAAGTTTAAAATTTTTAAAAGTTTAAAGTTTTTAAGAGTTTAAAGTTTCTAGAGTTTAATGTTCAAAGTTTCAAACTTAAGCCCTAAGTTTAAGATTTAAATTCTTACAATTCTTAGATATATAAATTAAATTTGGTATAATTGTATTACTATAACTTGTTAATCTTTAAGAAAAAAATAAATTTCAAAAATCAAATTATAAATCTTAAAGTTTATAGATTTCACTTCTTAAAGTTTAAAGCTTTTAAAAGTTTAAAACTTTTCATAGTTCTAAAGTTTAAATTTCAAACTTTTTAAGTTCAAAATTTAAATCGTAAAGTTTAAGTTTTAAATCATTCATTTTAAACTTAAAAGTTTTAAATCTTAATCATTCAAGATGCAAATTTTGAAATATTTGTTGTATGGAAATATATATTCGAAAATAAAAGACTTGTAGTTAATTAAAGATAATAATTAACAGAATAAGTCAAATAGCCAATAATTTTATTTATAAAAAGATTAAATTATACAATTTATATTTCAAATATTAGAAAATAACTTAATTTGCACAGCCACCTTTTAGGAAAGCTTCTATTTTAGCTAGGCCTAATTATACTAATATATGTAGCCACCATAAAAATCTTGTCTTAGAGTCTAACATTTCTTTTGTTACATTTTCTAGGAGTTGTTGTTGTGCTTGTTCCTCCAAATCATCCTTGTCATCTTTAGTGGATCCTGAAGAAATATTATTTATATCGGCTTCAAATTTGGCAGATCAAGTTTGATGCCCATAGCTCCTTTGCTCCGCATTGATCTAGTCTTTGATTAATACCAATATTTCTAAACTGTCTGATGCTAATGTATATGCGTACTCTCTAATATGGAATCATGTGACACTGAAAGTGCCTTCCAAAACTACTAAGATACTTAAATAGCCAGCACATCATGAATCACCCGTTGATGTTTTGGAAAACATTTGTCGTGAGTCCTCTACCATTCTAAATGCAAAGGTTTTCCCTGTTCATTCTTAATGCTTTCTGGTTCTTGATTAATATATTCATGAAAATCATTTTTTGTTAGAAGTAAGACCAAGATAATTTTTTAACATATCATCAATATCATCATCTATCTACGTCTAGAAGTTCCGGGTTCATGTTTTGTACTTGTTCTTCTATACCTGAATTGTACAAATCATATAATTTTCTAGTATCAATTTTAATATTACTTTTAACTATTACAAAACTATGTGATTGGTTGTATTCATTGTCTTCAATATCTAAATTTGTTGTCACAACTCTGACCTAGTCTAGGAGTGACATGGCAAATGGGAACCCGAGAGTCCTAAACAAGCCTCAAAGTATCTACATTTACATCATCGGTTCGGAAGTGCATAATGAAGTGGTAAACATATAGTTCTAAGGGCTGAAAAGGTATAGCTCACGCTATGGGGATGTCATAGGGATAGAGATTTGCATGGATTCACATAACACATAGTAACGAAGGGGCGGTTAAGTACGACTTACTCTATGGGGATAGAATGAGACTTAGGACTTTCCACAATTTCTCATCTCATCATAAGATATCATCATATCACTCAATAAATAGTCATAATCATAATCTCCCTAAACAAATAACATGACATAGCCCAAATCCGTACAAGAGACTATATGTTGTCCAACAATTTCTCTAAGTCATACAATAGGACAGGGGCCAACACGTGTCCTGAACTCACCCTCAAAGTAAATAAAACATAACCAGAGGAAACATAATAGGTAGACGATTGATGGCTTGTCCTTGGATGATAGGACTCACCACAACAATTTTCATAATCAAAACTACTTGTCAAAAGGTGGATGAACCCTGCATGGTTAGATCATTGAGGCAAAGAATATACATTAGTAAATTTAACTGTATTAAGTATGCGGACACACAATGTATATGAACTCATTAAACCTGAATTCAATGTTAGGTTACAAGGGTACATATGTAGAAAGAAGTATATAATAAAAGACGAGTAATATATCAATATGCCAAGAAATTCATGATGCATGAAATGCAATATTACTTCAATATAGAGGGGATGTGACCATAACCGACATCTCAAACTCATGCAAGCTATTATATAAGTTAGCCTAATGAAAGCCTCCTATTGAGTGAGAAAATGTTACTTGCCAAAGGTAATCTATACCATACCTTACGACCGGGTTATTTCAATGTGATCGCCATCTTCCTTATGACTTAGTCATTTCGGAAGAATTTCCATATCATATCATAATTGTAACCATACCTTATGACCCGGTCATTTCGGTAAAGGATACCATGACATAAACTTATGTTATAGTTCAAGGGAAAGGAAGAGGACCATTGGAGATAGCCCTGACACCCCCAATCCCATTTGGTGCTAAACCGTCATCCCACAAGAAAACATATATACATATATGTGCTTTCAAAAAAGGCATAAGTCATTCCAAATCTTTTCACTGCATACTTAGGCTTAAATACCAAACATCATTCATAATCATCCACACTTGGGATAAAAAACTGAGTCATACTTTAATTCACACTTTCATACATAGGAATAGCTCATTCATACTTGTATAAGATGGTGTAAACACTTCGAGTTGCTCAAAGAGCTATATCATAGACATTTATGTGATCACATTCTTGTCATAACCATCTTCTCATAAAAATCATATTCATAACATATATGGGTTTAAGCTACATCATAATCTTCATGAAAAGTCAATACTCGTGTATGCAAATACCATGAATGATATCAAAATACCATGTGCAATAGAGAGTCAAAACTTAAATCAATAATATTATATGAAATTCAAGTAAATCTATAAGTAAATTCATATTTAAATCATAATTTAGATCACTCATGCTTAAATCAACATTCAAGGGGACAATGCATATTCAAATCTTCATAATATCAATGCAGTTCAATGTATTAGGCCTTAAGTCACTTTAAAAAAATCAATTAAATAGCCCATATCTCAATTGAATCAACTAAAGAATTATTCAAATGACTCATATTTAAAGTAAGCTCAATTTCATAAAATCAAAGAGTAAAAGAGTTTAGGGCCTTCATGGTCGAAAGGGACTATGAAATAATCTCACATACCTTAGATAACATAGAAAAAGTAAGAAGAAATTGATTGAAGAAGAAATCCTTCCTTGTATTTCCAAGTTGCATCATCAGTCACAAGACTTGTGGAGAGAGTTTTGGGATTTGAATTTGAGATTTTGAATGAAGAATCAGAGTGAATTAGAGTTTATAACCTGATTTTGGGGCTTAGGATGGGTATTAAGGACCTAAAAGACCTTTAGAATGAACCAAAATTACAGAAAGAACATTAATGAAACAAGCTTTGAAAAGTGTCTAGGGATCCCGTAGGAGAGGCACACGGGTCGTGTGTAGCGACACTGACATATGGGTTCCGTGAGACAACACTTAGAAATTTTAGCAAAATTTCTTCAAGCTAATGGAGGTTCCACTTGAGGCTCACGGGTCGTGTGAAGTCACATGGACTGTATAGGTGCCTGTGAAATAGCACTTAGAAAATTTCAACAAAAGTTTTTCAAGCCAAGGGTGAACCAATGAAGGTCTCATGGACTGTGTGAAGCTTCACGGGTCGTACAAGTGTCAGTATGAAGGTACCAAGTTCCAAAATAGTGATGCAAAACTTGGAATATCATATTAGGAAGAGGCTTCACCAGACCCCACCCCCATGGTTCGTGAGAAGCCACAAGTCCCATATTGGTTCCCATGTGGCTTGCCTTAGCAAAAATGGAGAGAACACGACATAAAAGGGCTTCACAAAAATACGCATGACATCTTGATCCAAACTTGGAATCAGGTGAAACGGATGAGTTGGAAAGATAATTCAAACATATTAAATTTGATAGGTCGTAAGCTACCCAGTTCTTTTTGTGCTAAGAGATATGACCATTTAAAGTTGACACTTCTATTGGTTCTTTCGAAAAGCTTAGCCAATGGAATTCCTCTAAACTTGGCTTGATGAAGGCAGCCCAAGATGGCCCTAAAAAACATAAATAAGCTTGGATTGAAGGCTTGACTGTGAATTTAGCTTGATCTTGAAGGTTCCATTTCGAGCTCACAACTTGCGGGGTGTTACAGGTGTTACACCCCCTCTCTCTATTAGGATCATTCATCCTCGAATGAGAAACAAATTAGCTTGAAAGGCTTATCTTGATAATGAAACATTTCAATATGAAGACACAATGCAATACTAATCACTTGAAAATCATAAAGTCGTTAAAACTCATGTCAAAACCTCTTTTTAAATCACTTTTATGCAAAGGTATATATGTCATGTCATGACATATAAGAGTGAAAGAACTAGGACCATTAGGGACCATTTAGAGTAGGAAGAACCTAATGTTATAGCCTTGATTATATTGGAAAAGATAGGGGTATCGCTTCATCATGGCCAACTCCACCTCCCATGTAGCAGTCTCCACATGTTGATTTCTCCAAAGCATTTTAATCGAGGTCACATCATTGTTGTGAAGTTGCATTACTTGCCTTTCCAAGATCTCAACGAGGACTTCTTCATAAGACAAGTTTTACTCAACTTCAACACCTCCAAAGGTACAATTGAACAAGGATCACTAATCAACTTCCTCAACATTGACACATGGAAAATCGGGTGGATAGAACTCTAACCTGGAGGCAAATCCAACCTATAAGCTACATTTCTAATCTACTCGACTATATCAGGTGGATAAAACTCAAACCTGGAGGCAAATACAACCTATAAGCTACATTTCTAATCTACTCGACAATCTCTTAAGGACCTACATGCCAGGGACTTAATTTGCCCTTATTACCAAAATGCATTACACCCTTCATGGTTGAAACCTTAACATACACCCAATTTTCAAAAATAAACTTAAGATCCCTCTTCCTAACATCCGAATAGGACTTTTGGCAACTTTGTGCCATTTTCAACATCTCCCTAATCAACTTCACCTTTTCCATAGTCCCCAACACCGAATTCAGGCCAATTTGTAACACCATATATCTTACAATACTAGTACTATACATATAAAACATGATATCGTTTGGTCAAATTAGCCCCAATTTTTAAAAGTACTTGAATCTCCAACTAAAGGGCGATATGTATGTCTAACGCTGAAGAGGGTCGAGTGTAAATAAGTTTTAAAGTCAAATTAAGGACGACCCTTAAAAAGTGAAAGAATTGAGGAACTTGTAGGACTTAGGAAGCTAGCAGGTGAGTCACCCATTTTCTTAGCTTAAATTGCTAGCTAAACGGAGATGAGGCCCGACGTCGAATTTGTCCAAGTCCGATTATGATTAAAATCCGTGTTAAGGGTGTAACTTTAGCCCATGTTTTAGCATCACAAATGAAGTATATTTTCATCTCAAACAGGATATTGAAAGATCCCAAAGACATTACAATTTCTTTAGTAAGTTAGGCCCATCTAACTAAGAGAAAAGGGGGAAAATAGGCAGCAAAGGCCCATCAATTTGGAGCCCCTTAAGGCCCAAGTGAAAGGGGAAAAATGGTACTATAATTACTTGATCCAATAAGGCTTCAAAGGTAAAAGAAAGTTGGCCAAATTAATTCTTTAAAAAGGGGTTACAAGCTACAATTTAACTCATTCTTAGACTTGGAAAATTTCAGCTTTCACAAAACATCATTGTTCTTCTTTCTTCACTTTGTAAAGCAGCCAAAGGAAGCTTTTAGGGTTCTTAAGGAGGCTACCAACTTTGAAGGTAAAGGTAAGTGATTAGATCTATGTGTTTAGTAAGGTTTCTCCACGAAAAACTAGAGACTATGTTGGTGAGGTATATGCTGAAAAATTTGGACAGCATGTATCTTAAAGATTGTTATGAACTTTTTTTGTTATTCAATATGATTTTCTTTGTTTGGTTGGATGAATTATGACTCATGTGTTTAACAAGGCATAGTTTGTTAGTGATGTAACTAAGCTTTTGCACCACTTTTACAGTCCACTAAAGTGAGTTCTTATAGGATATCGCAATTGTGTTCTTAGTACGAGAACTTGTGGGCTGATGGATGGAAGGCTATTGCCTCACGTACTTCATGACTGATTTGATACTATTCTAAGATTTTCTAAAGACTGTTTCCATGTATATATATGTTGAGGAAAGTTTGGGTAAACTTGAAGCAGGTTCGTGATTGTTGACGTCAAAATGTAGTTAAGGGATGTAACGTTATGCCGCCTATTTGTATGTTGTGTATAATTTTATGTGTTGTGCTTTGTGGGCCGTTGTAAGACTGTTATGGCACTAAAACAGGCTACACATTATATGTATATGAGAATGTGTATTAGAAAATATGATTAGGCGCGTAAATGTTGAAAGAATAAGCTCGGGTTTACAATTATGCTCTTGTTGCCCATGTGTCATTTTTTATGAGATTGGGCTGCCAAGATGTATCTATTGGCTGCTAATGCTAGTTTTATCACCTACTATATTATAGATAAATATTTGGAGGAAGGGGAGGTTATCTCGAGGTAATAGCGAGGTCGTACAACAAGGTATGTAAGGCTACTTGATTTCATATTATTTGGAATGAAACATAGATCTCTCCTTGGCACATAAAGGCACGAGGTATGTAACTCCAAGACAACTATTAACTGTGTCTCGACTCTTTCACATGTTCGTATGCTCCCATATATAGTCACCTTTAAATCTGTATACCTACTTTGATACCAAGATACACGAATTCGTTCTACTAATAAAGTTCACGTGTTGTTCTATCTCCTATGCATTTCATTATTTCTGTAACTTAATCCTTTCATTGTAGTGTTATCTTTTGTGATTATTTACATGTCATATGTTGTATCTATAGTCCTACATCTCTAATATTACGACCATCAAAAGAATCATCTCTAAGGTAATTGAAAGATAAAGTAAAATATATTGCTTATGGATGGGTGGTAACCTGAGGGGTGCAAGAATCACCTAGCCAGGGTTGATCCTATCTTGGGGAGTAGTCGAAGGGGTTAAAGGAAAAGCCTAGCCAGGGACAATCCCGATATAGATCTGTCGTTGATCATCTAGTCATTTGTATTACATGTTGTGCACAGATTAAACAGTAAAGGTAAGGTAATAAAAAGAACATAAAGTACATGATCCCACAGTATAACTAAAGGTGGCCTCTTATTCTACACTAGTGCATAACTTCATTTGAGTTGTTACTTCGTATATAGTATTTCCTGCCTTACATATTAAGTACATTATCTCGTACTGACGTCCCTTATGGGGGACCTGCATTTCATGCTGCAGGTACAAGTGCTAGTAGATCTCTCCAGTAGGAGTACAAGATATCCAGCTGCTGTTACCAAGATCCAGGTTCCTTTGGAGCTTTAAGTGTCTAGAGCTTATATTTTTGTATTGTATAGTTAGTTGAGGCGGGGCTTGTCCAGACCCTTGTCAGATACTTTTTCTTATCTAGAGACTTTGTAGACTATGTAAATTAAAGTTTGATCATGTCTCGTACTTTAAACACTGTGGCCCTAACGGCCTAGCCATATGCATTTTCTTTTGGCATGTTATCACTGTTTATTTTCTTAAAGGCATCTTGAATGTAGGAATCCTTTATAATATGTATAGAAAATGAATAGATACAAGTTGGTTCTCCTGGTCCTTATCAGCAACGGGTGTCAGTTCGCCCTAACGGGACTTTGGGCGTGAAAAAAGTGGTATCAGAGCGGGTCTTCCTAGGGAGTCTACAAAGCCATGTCTATGTAGAATCTTTTTTATCGATATGTTGTGCACCACAATTATAAGTAGGAGGCTACGTGTCATTTAGGAGTTGTTACTTTCTTTACATTCTTTCAATCATGCCATAAAGCCAAGTGTAATAGGTGCATTATGTCTAACTCTTAAATTGGTTTGTGCAACAATTATGCTAGAAACTAGGCAAAACAAAGGTAAAGGGAAGGGAGTAGAAGTGGTAGTTGGTATACCCAGTCAGGTGAGACAACAAAATAAGGTTCAAGAGGAGTCTCTGTCATAGGCATCTCCAACTCCTCCAGCTCCTAATGAACCCGGAAGTAGTGAAATTCCCCCAAAACCACCTATTGATACTACCGTGCAGGATCTGAGAAATACAATCCAACTATTGACCGTATAGTTGCTGGCCAAGGTAAAACACAGAAATGTCTGGTTATAGGTGCAGGTGGTGCGAATAGGGCAGCTTGCACAAGGATACGTGATTTTCTTAATTTGGATCCCCCATCCTTCACTGGGTCAGATCCTAATGAAGATACCCGTGACTTTATTAATCAGATTCAACGCAATTTAGATGTCATGCATGTGAGTGGTAAAGAAGCTATCGAGTTAGCGACATATAGGTTGAAGGGTGTGGCTATATTGTGGTATAAAGATTGGAAGCAATCTAAGGGTATAGATGCACCTCCAACTACCTGGAAGTAGTTTAAATAGGCATTTCTTGACCATTAATTGCCATTAGAGATCCGAGAGACCCATGCAGATCAGTTCTTGAATCTTCACCAATGAAATATAAGCGTGAGGGAGTATTGCCTTCATTTTAATTCCCTAGCCAGGTATGCTCCTAATGTAGTGGTTACTATGGCGGATAGAGTTCATCGATATGTGGATAGATTGGATATGCATCTGGTCAGAGACTGTACTATTGCTTCCTTGAGCAAAGACATAGATATAGCGAGAATGCAAGCTTTTGCACAGAAATTGAAGGATAAGAGGCAAAGAACAAGGAGACAAGAGTTGAAAAGGGGGCAGGCCAAGAGGGCCAGGTCTACAGGGCAGTTTACACCGTCTCAAGGAGAGCTTAGGCCTCAATTTTTTAATAGATATCCTAGGCCATCGTCATCCTACTCTACAGCCAGTGCTCCACCACAACTTCAGGGGTCTAGGAGGAATCAATTTGGTCCAAGAAGTGAAGGGCAAGGCGCCCATACAATAGGATATTCAGTAGGTTAGCAAATGGCCCCTATGTATCCTTGTAAACAATATGGAAGAAGTCATTCAGGTATATGTCGTGTTGGGACAAATGCTTGTTATGGTGTGGTGTGCCAGGTCATATGATGAGAGATTGCCCGAGGAGGCGTATGGGTGATATAACACAATCTACTTGGTCAGCTGTTGCATCATCATCGTTAGTTCCTCCATTAGGTATGGGTCAGTAAGCACTTATGGGTCATAGTAGAGGTGTTATAGGGGTAGCTAGCTCTAGCGGAGTCCAGAATCGCACTTATGCTTTGGGGAGTCGGCAAAATTTGGAAGCTTCACCTGATTTGGTCAAAGGTATATTGTCCATCTTTTCACATAATGTATATGCATTAATTGACCTTGGTTCTATGCTATCATACATTACTCCACTAGTTACTGGGCAGCTTAAGAGAACACCCAAATTAATGAACAAACCATTTGAAGTGTCTACACCAACCGGTGAATCTATTATGGTTAGAAGGATTTATTATGATTGTGTAGTAACTGTTTGTAATCATGACACATTGACTGATCTTATTGAGCTAGAAATGGTGTAATTCAATGTTATAATGGGTATGGACTAGTTAGCTTCTTGCTATACCACCGTGGATTGTCGAACTAAGAGAGTGTACATCCACATTCCAAATGAGGCAATTCTTGAATGGGAAGGCAATGTTTGGGCACAAAAGAGTAAATTTATCTCTTATTTTAAGACCAGATAGATGATATCTAAGGGGTATATATGTCATTTAGTTAGAGTGAAGGATATGGAGGCAGAATCACCAACTCTTTAATCAGTTCCAGTAGTGAATGGATTCATTGATGTGTTCCCTAAATATCTTCCAGGCTTACCTCCAGAACGAGAGGTAGATTTTGGTATTGACTTACTTCCAGGTACCCAACCTATTTCTATCCTTCCATATAGAATGGCCCCGATAGAATTGCATGAATTAAAATAGTAGCTAAAAGACCTATTGGAGAAGGGTTTTATAAGACCTAGTGTGTCCCCTTGGGGTGCACCAATGTTATTTGTACGCAAAAAGGGCGGCACACTGAGAATGTGTATTGACTATCGACAATTGAATGGGGTGACAATAGAATAAATATCGCCTCCCTAGGATTGATGATTTATTAGATCAGTTACAGGGTGCCAAATGCTTTTTAAAAATTGATTTGAGATCAGATTATCACCAAGTGAGGGTGAAGGAGAAAGATATAGTCAAGACTGCTTTCAGAACACACTATGGGCACTTTGAATTTCTTGTTATGTCATTTGGGCTAACGAATGCACCAACAATTTTTATGGATCTGATGAATGGGGTATTCAAGCCATTCTTGTATGTCTTTGTGATAGTGTTTATAGATGACATTTTGGTATATTCACGATCAAAAGAGGACCACACAAATCACTTACAACAAGTGTTACAGGTTCTCCGTGATTGACAGTTATATGCCAAGTTTTCTAAATGTGAATTTTGGCTAAAATTAGTGGCATTCTTGGGTCATATTGTGTCTGATGAGGGAATAGGGGTTGATTCACAAAAGATAGAGGCTGTGAAAGATTGGACAAGACCAACACCACCCATGGAAGTTTGGAGCTTCCTAGTTTGGCAGGTTATTATAAGAGGTTTTTTGAAAGTTTTTCTTCTATTTATGCACCTCTAACAAAGTTGACACATAAGGAAACCAAGTTCCAATGGAATGATGCATGTTAAAGGATCTTCCAGGAGTTGAAAAATAAGCTAACTTCTGCACCTGTGCTAGTACTTCCAGAAAGCACCGAGGGGTATGCAGTGTATTGTAATGCTTTAGGAGTTGGCTTAGGGTGTGTACTGATACAACATGGTAGTGTAATTGCTTATGCTTCTAGACAACTACGACCACATGAGGAAAACTACCCAACACATGATCTTGAGTTGGCAGCGGTTGTGTTTGCTCTAAAAATATGGTGCCACTATTTGTATGGGGTTCACGTTGATATATATACTGATCATAAGAGCCTGTAATACATCTTTAAGTAGAAAGACCTAAATTTAAGATAGTGGAGATGGCTAGAGCTAATAAAGGATTATGATGTTGATATATTATATCATCCCGGGAAGGCAAATATGGTAGTCGATGCTCTGAGTCATAAGGCAATCATAAATACTGGTGACCAAGCTGTGGTAAGTCAAGGATTGTCCAAGGATCTACGTTAGCTAGCCAGTTTGGGTGTTCACCTTCTTGCAACTCCAAAGGAAGGGGTTATTGTGCATAATGCAACAGTGTCTTCATTAGTAATAAAGGTGAAAGAATAATAGTTTGAGGATTCTGTTCTACGAAAGCTTAAGGAAAAGGCAAGTCAGGGTACGATAAAGGGCTTTGACCTTACACAAAATGGAGTACTTTACTACCGAAATAGATTATGTATGCTTGATATTAATAGATTAAGAAAGAGGATAATGGAAGAAGCCCATCATTCCCTATATTCCATCCATCCAGGATCACCTAAGATGTACCATAAACTGAAGGGAATGTTTTGGTAAGGAGGCATGAAAAAGGACCTTGCAGAATTTGTGGCTCAATATATAAATTGCCAACAAGTGAAAGTAGAACACCAAAAGTCAGGATATTATATGCAGTGCATAGAGCTTCCAACATGGAAGTGGAATATGATCAATATGGATTTTGTTACCGGGTTGCCTCGCTCATTTCAGAAGTTTGACTCCATATGGATAATAGTTGACAGGCTCACAATGTCAGCACATTTTTTGCCAGTCAGGAGTGATTATACATCTAAAGAGTATGCCAAGCTATACCTCAAAGAGATAGTCAGGCTACATAGTATCCCAATCTCCATTATATCTGACTGAGGAGCTCAATTCACTACAAAGTTTTGGAAGTCCTTCCAAAGGAGTTTAGGCACAAGCGAATATGAGTATAGCTTTCCATCCTAAAACAGATGGTCAAGCAGAACGCACCATTCAGACACTTGAAGATATGTTGCAAGCTTGTGCATTGGACTTTAAAGGTAATTGGGTGGACCATTTGCCACTTATTGAATTTGCCTATAATAATAGCTACTACATGATATCAAGATGGCACCTTATGAAGCTTTGTATAGAAGGAAATATAGATCACCAATTGAATGGTTTGAAGTGGGTGAAACCACCTTGCTTGGGCCAGATCTAGTACAACAAGCCATAGAAAAAGTTAAGGTAATACAGCGCGGCTAGCAACAGCCCAAAGTCGTTACAAATCATATACGGATACTAGGAGGAGAGGACTGGAATTCTTAGTAAGGCATTGGGTATTTTTAAAAGTGTCTCTAATGAAAG
Source organism: Solanum ossicruentum (assembly GCA_025774065.1). Taxonomy (NCBI): domain Eukaryota; kingdom Viridiplantae; phylum Streptophyta; class Magnoliopsida; order Solanales; family Solanaceae; genus Solanum; species Solanum ossicruentum. The sequence goes on along the minus strand of JAOTQR010002587.1, from coordinate 8,146 downwards.
AGGTTATGAGATTTGGTAAGAAAGGAAAACTGAGCCCATTTTACATAGGGCCATATAAAATTATTAAGAGGTTCGGGCAGGTTGCATATGCACTAGAGCTACCCCAAGAGCTTTCAATGATTCATCCAGTTTTTCATGTCTCAATGCTTCGAAAATGCATAGGTGATCCATCCCGGGTCACTCCTATTGAAGACGTGCATGTTACATAAGATCTCACATATGAAAAGGTACCTATTATTATTCTAGATCATCAAGTTAAGAAGCTAAGAAATGAAGAAATAGCTTCAGTAAAACTACCTTGGAGAAACCAGCAAGCAGATGAAATAACATGGGAGGACGAGGATGCGATGAAATCAAAGTACCCTTACTTAGTTGAAGATAAGGAGGAAGTGCAACATGCAGAATTAGGACACTAATAGGTACGTGTGATTGAATACTTAGTGTGTTGTCAAAAGTTTGTGTAAGTAAAGGCTTAAACTTGGTTAAGCTATCCAATTGTGCTGACATTCGAGGATGAATGTTCCTAAAGGGGGGAGGATGTAATACCCCACATCTTACACTACTAGTACTATGCAAATGAAACATGCTAGATTCCTAAGTCCTACAAGCACCTCAATTCTCTCACTTTGTTTAGGGATGTGATCTCCGCAATTTGACTTAAAACTTATTTACACTCGACCCTCTTCAGCGTCAAACATACATATAGTCCTTTATTTAGAGATTCAAGAACTTTTAAAAATTGGTGCTAATTTGACCAACTTTCTTAGCTTAAATTGATAGCTAAACGGAGACGAGGCCCGACGTTGAATTTCTCCAAGTCCGATTATGAATAAAGTCAGTGTTAAGGGTGTAACTTTAGCCCATATTTTAGCATCACAAATGGACTATATTTTTAGCCCAATAAGAATATTGAAAGAGCCCAAAGACATCATAATTTCTTTAGTAAGTTAGGCCCAACTATCTAAGAGAAAAGTGGGGAAAATGGGCAGTAAAGACCCATAAATTTGGAGACCCTTATGGCCCAAGCGAAAGGGGAAAAGTGGTACTGTAATTACTTGATAAAATATGGATTAAAATATAAAAGAAATTTGGACAAATTAATCCTTTAAAAAGGGGTTACAAGATGCAATTTAGTTCATTCTTAGACTTGAAAAATTTCAGCTTTCACAAAACTTCATTGTTCTTCTTAATTAACTTTGTAAAGAATCCAAAGGAAGCTTTTAGGATTCTTAAGGAAGCTCTCAACCTTAAAGATAAAGGTAAGTGATTATAGTTGTGTGTTTAGTAAGGTTTCTCCATGAAAAATAAGAGACTATGTTGGTGAGGTATATGCTGAAAAATTTGGACAGCATGTGTCATAAAGATTCTTTTGAAGTTTTCTTGTTATTCAAGAGGATTTTCTCTACTTGGTTGGATGTATTATGAAGTAAGACTCATGTTATTAACAAAGTATAGTTTGTTAGTAATTTAACTAATCTGCTGACCACTTTTACAGTCCGCTAAAGTGAGTTCTTATAGGATATCGCAATTGTGTTCTTAGTACGAACTTGTGGTATGATGGATGGAAGTTTATTGCCTCATGTCCTTCATGACTGATTTGGTACTGTTCTAAGACTATTTTAAGGCTATTTTTATGTATAGATGTGTTGAGGATAGTTTGGGTAAAGTTGAAACTGGTTCAGGATTGTCGATGTCGAAATGTAGCGAAGGGATGTAATGTTATGCCGCCTATTTGTATGTTGTGTAGAATTATTATGTGTTATGCTTTGTGGCTATTGTAAGATTGTTATGGCACTAAAACAGGTTGCACATGATATGTATATTCGAATGTGTATTAGAAAATATGATTAGGGGTGGAAAGGTTGAAAGAATATGCTCGGGTTTATAATTACGCGCTTGCTGCACATGTGTTATTTTTATTATACGATTGGGCTACCAAGATGTATCTATTGGATGCTAGTGCTAGTTTTATCACCCACTATATTGTAGATAAATATTTGGAGGAAGGGGAGGTTATCTCGAGGTAATAGCGAGGTCGTACAGCGAGGTATGTAAGGCTACTTGATTTCATATTATTTGGCATGAAACATAAATCTCTCCTTGGCACATAAAGGCACTTACCAACTCCGACACAATAATTAACTATGTCTCGACTCTTTCACATGTTCGTATGCTACTATACATAGTCACCTTTAAATCTGCTTACATACTTGGATACAAAGATACACGAATTCGTTCTACTAAATGAAGTTCACGTGTTGCTCTATCTCCTATGCATTTCATTATTTGTGTAACTTACTCCTTTCATTGTGGTGTTGTCTTTTGTGATTATTTACATGTCATATGTTGTGTCTACAGTCCTACAACTCCAATATTACGACCACCAAAAGAATCATCTCAAAGGTAATTGAAAGATAAAGTAAAGTATATTGCTTATGGATGGGTGGTAACTTGAGGGGTGGAAGAATCACCTAGCCACAGTCGATCCTATCACGGGGGGTAGCCCAAGGGGTTAAAGAAAAAGCCTAGCCTGGGCCAATCCTGATATAGATTTACCACTAATCAGCTGGTTATTTTTATTACATGTCGTTCCTAGATTATACAGTAAAGGTAAAGTAATAAAAAGAACATAAAGTACATGATCCCACAGTATAACTAAACATGGCCTCTTATTCTACACCAGTGCATAGTTTCATTTGAGTTGTTACTTCATATACAATATTTCCTACCTTACATATTTAGTACATTATCTTTATTGATGTCCCATATGGGGGACTGGCATTTCATGTTGCAGGTACAGTGCTAGTAGATCTCCCCTGTGGGAGTACAGGATATCCAGCTGTTGTTACCAAGCTCCAGGTTGCTTTAGAGCTTTGTGTGTCTAGACCTTATATTTTTGTATTGTATAGTTAGTTGAGGTGGGGCCTTTTCCAAACCTTATCAAATACTTTTCCTTATCTAGAGGCTTTGTAGACCATATAAATTAAAGTGTGATCATGTCTTGTACTTTAAACACCATGGCCCTAACGGCCTAGCCATATGTATCTCCTTTTGGCTTGTAATCACTGTTTACTTTCTTAAAGCATGTTGAACGTAGGAATCCCTTATAATTTGTATAGAAAATGCATAGATATAGGTTGGTTCTCCTGGGCCTTATTGGCAATGCGTGTCAGTCCGCCCTAATGGGACTTTGGGTATGACACAATCAATGCAATCTCGCCTAACTCAAACCATCCCATAGATGATCTATACCTCCTAGCATACAAAGCCCCAAAAGGTGCCATACCAAAGTTAGCATAAAAGCTATTATTCTAAGATAACTTTATAAGTGGTAGACGGTCGTCCCAATTATCTTTGAATTCCAACACATAAGCCCTCAACACATCCTCCAAAGTTTGAATTGCCCTTTCAGCTTGTCCAAAGGACTGAGGATGGAAAATGACACTTCACTTCACCTTAGTCCAAATGCAAGCCCCTTTTAAAATGATTTCCAAAGGTGTGAAGCAAATTGGGTTCCACGTTCTGATATGATAAACATAATCATACCATGCAATCAGCTCTTGGATATACAACCTTGCATAATCTTCGGCATTGAAGATAGTCTTGATGAGTAGGAATGAGCCAGCTTATTCATCCTATCAATGATAACCCAAATAGAATCCAATTACATTCGGGTTTGGGGCAAACCAACCTCAAAGTCCATATTGACATCATCCCACTTCTAAGTGGAATCACAGTATCTTGTGCCAAACCACTATGCCTTTAATGTTCTAACTTCACATGTTGATAATTACAACACATGTATATAAACATAGCTATGTCTTTATTCGTACCACGCCTCCAATACACTTTCCTTAAATCACGATTCCTTTTGGTAGGTCCCGGATGTACAAAATAAGGTGAGTTATTGGCTTATCTCTTAACCACCTCCTTAAGACCATCAACATCTAGAGCACACAATTGATTTTAGCACAGAATTACACTATCTCCCCATTTGGAGAAAACCTCTATCTTCTTTTTGGCAACCAATGTCTTCAACACAACTAATGCCGAGTCTAAGTCTTGCTTTGACTTGACATCAACAATTACTGAAGATTCATCCCATTCTGAACATGATTGAAACCATCATTAGCTTCACTCAACTCAATTCCTTAATCTTGTTAACCAGTGCACATTCTTCCCCAACTCCCTTTTGACCTCATCTATAAGATCAACTACAACATCTTCCTTGCCTGGATTGTATTATAGTACCAAGGTAGCTCTCCCTATTCAGTAGGAAGGGATAAAGAGAAAACCTTAGAACACATTCCATGGCATGATATGAATAACTAAAAAGTGAAATACTTCCTAAAATTCCTTGTAGCCTCATAACCGCATATGTGGCGCGCTTCACACCTATGAGTAAGACTCTACTTGACACAACATATTAGACTCGAAGGACCATTTATAAATCTAGTGCTCTAATACCATCTCTATCATCACTCGCACTTAGGGTCTAGGAGTGACATGGCAAATGGGAACCCAATAGTCCCCAAACAAGCCATAAAGTATCCATATTCACATCATTCATTCGGAACCACATGACGAAGTAGTAAACATAAACTGATGGGAAAGTATGGATCATGCTATGGGGATGTCATAGGGACAGGGATTTGCATGGATTCACATAGCACATAGGACATAGTAACTACGACACGGGTAAATATGACTCACGCTAAGGGGATAAAATGAGACTTAGGACTTTCCACAATTTCTTATCTTCTCAAAACATATCATCATGTCATCAACACTCAATAGATAGCCATAATCATAGTCTCCACAAACAAATAGAATGACATAGCACAAATCCATACAAGAGTCTGTGTGTTGTCCAACAATGCCTCTAAGTCATAGAATACGATAGGGGATAAGACATGTACAGGGCTCATCCTCAAAGTAAATAAAAAATAAATGGAAGTAACATAATAGGTAGATGGATAATGACTTGTCCTTGGATGATTGGACTCACCGTAACAACTTTTACAATCCGAACTAGCCATCAAAAGGTGGATGAATATAGTTCAGGTCCCTAAATGGTTAGATCATGTAGGAAAAGAGTATATGTTAGTGTGTTTAAATGCACTAAGTATGTGGGCATGCAATACATATGAACTCATTAAAACTGCATTCAATGTTGGGTGACAAGGACACATATATAGAAAAAAGTATATAAGTAAAGAAGAGTAATATATTAACATCTCACCAAATATATGGTGGATGAAACACCATATTAGTTCTATACAGAGGGTATTTGACTATAATTGACATCTCAAACTCATGCTAGCTACTACTTAAAATTTACCTGATGAAAGGCTCCCATTGGGTGAGAGAATATCATATCATATCATATCATATTGTATCATATATATATATATATATATATATATATATATATATATATATATATTATATCATATCATATCGTATCGTATTGTATCATATCATATCATATCATATCTCAAATAAATCCATAAGAAAATTTGGCCTTGCAGTGGTAGAACCTGGTGAGCTACGCTCTTTTTCACTCCTAGATAAATAGTTAAGCTTCATTCATACTTGGCATTCCTTGAATTCTGAGACTATTTGCATCGCATCCCTCTTTGCTTTCTTTGAAGCATGCGGAAAATAAGGAGTTTATTCCCTTTGAAGAATAAATGCTCTTAAGCCCGACGATTTCCAACAAGTCTTTCTCTTTCTGAATTGGAAGAGTAAGAAGCGGGAAAAAAATTAATAATAAGAAAATTCACTTTTATCTTTATTTTGACTATAAAAAAGTCATTTTATAATATTAGTAAGCAAAATTCACATATTTTTGTGAGCTTTCAATGTGTTCCTTATGAAGTATGACGGAACGAAGAAGGGAACTCCTTCTATAGTAAAACAAAAAAGAAGAATATTATCGGATGCTCTTGGCCAAAATTTTTACTTGGTCGCGGAGAGTCATATTCAAATCATAATTTAGATTATCCATTCTTAAATCAACATTTAAGGGGTCAATGCACATTCATATCTTCATATTATCAATGCAATTCAACATATTATGGCATAAAGCACTTTAAATATATAAATTAAACATAGCCCATATCTCAATTGAATCAAAAAAATAATAATTTAAAAGATACATATTTAAAATAAGCTGAATTAAATATAATCAAAGAGCGAAAGAGTTTGGTCCTTCATAGTTGAAAGGACCATGAATCAATCCCACATACCTCAGATAACTTAGAAGAAGTAAGAAAAAATTGATTGGAGAAGAAAGTATTCCTTGAATTTCCCAGGTGAATCTTCAATCACAAGACTTGTAGAGAGAGTTTTAGGATTTGAATTTGAGAGTTTAAATGACTAAAGAGAGTGAATGGGAGTGTATAACCTAATTTGGGGGCTTAGGATGGGTATTAAAGCCCTAAAAGACCTTTAGAATGAATCAAATTTATAAAAAGACCATTAATGAAATGAGCCTTTAAAAGTACCTAAGGGTCCCATAGGAGAAGCACACTAGTCGTGTGAAGCCACACGTACGGTATGAGTGCCCATGAGATAACACTTAGAAAATTTTATCAAAACTTCTTCAAGCTAAGGGAGGTTCACTGGAGGGATTATGGGTCGTGTGAAGTCACACGGACTATATATGTGCCAATGAGACAACACTTAGAAAATTTCAGAAAGCTTTCTTCAAGCCAGGGGTGTTTCCTATGAAGGTCTCACGGACCGTGTGAAGCTTGACGGGTTGTATAAGTATTCATATGAAGGTACCAACTTTCGAGATGGTTATTCCACATATAGAATATCATTTTGGAAAGAGACTTCATGAGACCCCCCCCCCCCCCCACCTATGGTTCTTGAGAAGTCACAAGACCCGTACAGGTGCCCGTGTGGCTTGCCTAAGCAAAAATGGAGAGAACACAACACAGAAGGGATTTACAAAAATGGGCATAACTTTTGTATCTAAACCTAGAATCAGGCGAAACTAGGTGCTTTAAAAATACAATTCAAAGAGATTCAATTTGATAGGTTGTAGGCCACTCAGTTCATTATGTGGTAAAAGATATTACCATTCAAAATTGATCATTCTATCTGTTCTTGTGAAAAGCTTAGCTAATGGAATTCCTTTGAACTTGGATTGATGAAAGAGGACCATGATAGCTCAATATAACATAATAAGATTGTGTTTAAGGCTTAACAGTGAATTTAGCTTGAACTTGAATGTTCTATTCCGGGCTCACAGCTAGTGGGGTTTACATTTGTATATATTTTTCTACCATATGAGACACACCTACTTCATTGTAGGTTGGGTTAACAAAAATAAACAATAAAATAAATTTGAGGAGTAGAGGAAAATATATATATTTTAAACAATCCCTTTAATGTTTAGATTATTTTTAAACTGAGAAAATTTATCAGAATTAGCACAAATAATTTGTAAAACAGAAGAAATCCTTAGATAATAAAGACTAAAAATTTTATTTTGTAGCTAAGTAAAAAACTTTTAATAATTCAATAAGTTCCCTAATATCATCCCAATCAGAATCATCAAATTTATAATCTATATTTGCGTTATCAACATTCCAAATCGTTGTAATAGTCTCTCTATATTCATATGCTACTTTAAGCATTTCATAAAAATAATTCCTCCTAATACCCGCTGTTTTGGAAATTTTCTAACCAGAAGATTATTTTCAAGACAACGATTTTTAAATTTCCTATGTCTAGCTTTTACTTGATATTTAAAACTAATATGACATGCAGCTTCGAACATTGCTACACCACCTCTAACAATCAAATTACAAATATGTGCACCATATATAATATGAATATCATCTTTATAAATAGGAGTAAGTGACTGTTTTAGAAATTCATCAAAACACATTTTCTTAGAAGCATTATCTAAAGTTACTGTCACAACCCACCCTAGGGTCGAGACCAGTACCCGATAGGGGCACCTAAACACATACTGATTCCGAATTCCCTCCCCCTCTAACTGGCCTGGAAACCTGCCGGAATTTCGGCAGAGTTTCCTCTATTTTATTAGTTAACCTCACCTGCAAGAAAATTCAGCAGCAACCCAGACAACAATACCATACATAATTCCCATACACATACATAAACG
>JAOTQR010002557.1:0-18996 GCA_025774065.1 Solanum ossicruentum | reverse complement strand
TGGCCCTATGTAACATGGGCTCAGTTTTCCTTTCTTACCAAATCTCATAACCCCTTTCATTGGAGACACCTTTAAAATTACCCAATCCCCTACTAAGAATTCCAGTCCTCTCCTCCTAGCATCCGCATATGATTTGTGATGACTTTGGGTTGTTTCTAGTCACTGTTGTATCACCTTAACTTTTTCCATGGCTTGTTGTACTAGATCTAGCCCAAGCAGGGTGGTTTTACCTACTTCAAACCATCCAATTAGTGACCTACAGTTCCTCCCATACAAAGCTTCATAAGGTGCCATCTTGATACTCGCATGGTAGCTATTATTATAGGCAAACTCAATAAGTGGAAAATAGTCCACCCAACTACCTTTAAAGTCTAATGCATAAGCTCGCAACATATCTTCAAGTGTATAAATGGTGCGTTCTGCTTGACCGTCTATTTGGGGTGCAATGTTGTACTCAAATTCACTTGTGTCCCTAAAATCCTTTGGAAGGGCTGCCTAAACTTTGCAGTGAATTGAGCTCCCCGATCAGATATAATGGAGATTGGGATTCCGTGTAGCCTGACTATCTCTTTTAGGTATAGCTTGGCATACTCTTCAGCTTTATAATCACTTCTAACTGGCAAGAAGTGTGCTGACTTTGTAAGTCTGTCAACTATTACCCATATGGAATCAAACTTCTGAAATGAGAGAGGCAAACCTGTAACAAAATCCATATTGATCATATCCCACTTCCATATTGGAAGTTCTATACACTGCATATAACCTCCTGGCTTTTGGTGTTCTACTTTCACCTGTTGGCAATTTGGACATTGAGCTACAAATTCTGCAAGGTCCTTTTTCATGCCTCCCCACCAAAACATTCCCTTCAGGTCATGGTACATCTTAGTTGATCCTGGGTGGATGGAATATCGGGAATGATGGGCTTCTTCCATTATCCTCTTTCTTAATCCATTAATATCAGGGACACATAATCTATTTTGGCAATAAAGTAATCCATTTTGTGTAAGGTCAAAGCCCTTTATCGTACCCTAACTCACTTTTTCATTAAGCTGGGATAGAACAGGATTCTCGAACTGTTTTTCTTTCACCTCCATTACCAATGAAGACTCCGTAGCATTATACACAATAACCCCTTCCTTTGGAGCTTCAAGAATGCGAACTCCCAAATTGGCTAACTGACTTAGATCCTTAGCCACTCTTTGACTTATCACAGCTGGATCACCAATATTAATGATTTCCTTACGACTCAGAGCATGGGCTACCATATTTGCCTTCCTCGGATGGTATAGTATATCAACGTCATAATCCTTTATCAGCTCTAGCCATCTCTGTTGTCTTAAGTTTAGGTCTTTCTGCTTAAAGATGTACTGCAGGCTCTTATGATCAGTATATATGTCAACGTAAACCCCATACAAATAGTGGCGCCATATTTTCAAAGCAAACCTTACCACAGCTAGCTCAACATCATGTGTTGGATAGTTTTTCTTATATGGTCATAGTTTTCTAGAGGCGTAAGCAATTACCCTACCATGCTATGTCAGTACACACCTTAAGCCAACTCCTGAAGCATCGCAATACACTGCATACCCCTCAGTGCCTTTTGGAAGTACTAGCACAAGTGCAGAAGTTAGCTTATTTTTCAGCTCCTGGAAGCTCCTTTCACACGCATCATTCCATTGGAACTTGGTTGCCTTATGTGTCAGTTTTGTTAGAGGTGCAGAAATAGAATAAAAACCTTTACCAAACCTCCCGTAATAACCTGCCAAGCCTAGGAAGCTCCGAACTTTTGTGGGTGTTGTTGGTCTTGGCCAATCTTTCACAGCCTCTATCTTTTGTGAATCAACCCTTATTCCCTCATCAGACACAATGTGACCTAAGAATGCCACTGATTTTAGCCAAAATTCACATTTAGAAGACTTAGCATACAATTGTCGACCATGAAGAACCTGTAAAACCTGTCATAAGTGATTTGCATGGCCCTCTTTTGATTTTGAATATACCAAAATGTCATGTATAAACACTATCACAAACATATCCAAGAATTGCTTGAATACCCTGTTCATCAGATCCATAAAAACCGTTGGTGCATTCGTTAGCCCAAAGGACATAACAAAAAATTCAAAGTGACTATAATGCGTTCTGAAAACAGTCTTGGGTATATTTTTCTCCTTCACCCTCACTTGGTGATAACCTGATCTCAAATCAAGTTTTGAAAAGCACTTGGTAGCCTATAACTGATCAAATAAATCATCAATCCTGGGGAGGGGGTATTTATTCTTAATTTTCACCCTATTCAATTGTCAATAGTCGATACACATTCTCAAGGGGCCATCCTTTTTGCGTACAAATAACACTGGTGCACCCCAGGGGGACACACTAGGTCTTATGAAACCTTTATCAAATAAGTCTTTTAACTGCTCTTTTAATTCCTGCAATTATGATGGGGCCATTCTATATGGAGGGATAGAAATAGGTTGAGTGCCTACAAGTAAGTCAATACCAAAATCTATTTTCCGTTCAGGAGGTAAGCTTGGAAGTTCTTCAGGGAAAACATCGACAAATTCATTCACTACTGGAACTGACTGAAGAGTTGGTGATTCTGCCTCCATATCCCTCACTCTAACTAGATGAAATACATATCCCTCGGATATCATTTTTCTTGCCTTAAAATAAGAGATAAACTTATCCTTTGGCGCCCCAACATTGCATTCCCATTCAATAACTGCCTCATTTGGAAAGTGGAAGTACACTCTCTTAGTTCGGCAAGCCACGGTGGCATAACAAGAAGCTAACCAATCCATACCCATTATAACATCAAGTTCCACCATTTCTAACTCAATTAGGTCAACCAATGTGTCACGATCACAAATAGATTCACCGATTGGTGTGGACACTTCAAATGGTTTGCTCAATAATTTGGATGTTCTCTTAAGCTTCCCAACACCTAGTGGAGTGATGTATGATAGTGTAGAACTAGGGTAAATTAATGCATATACATTATGTAAAAAGATGGACAATGTACCTGTGACCACATCGGGTGAAACTTCCAAATTTTGCAGACTCCCCAGAGCATAAGTGCGATTCTGGACTCTACTAGAGCTAGTTGCCCCTCCAACACCTCTACCACGAACCATAGGTACCTGTTGACCCCTACCTGATGGAGGGACTGATGATGATGATGATGCAACAGCTGACCCAGTAGGTTGTGTTATACCACCCATACGTCTCCTCGGGCAATCTCTTATCATGTGCCCTGGCGCACCGCACCAATAGAATACATCTATCCCAACACGACATATACCAGACGACTCCTTCCATACTGTTTACAAGGCTGCCTGGGAGTAATTGGTTGACCTGCCGAATAACCCATTGTTCGGGCACCTTGCCCTTCACCTCATTGACCGAACTGATTACTTCGAGACCCTTGAAATTGTGGTGGAGCACTAACTACAGAGTAGGAGGATGATGGCCTAGGCGGTCTATTAGAAAATTGAGGCCTAAGCTTACCTTGGGATGGTGTAAACTGCCTTATAGATCTGGCTCTTTTGGCCTGCTCCCTTTCCAACTCTTGTGTCCTTCTCCTTTGCCTCTCATCCTCCAATTTTCGTGCAAAAGCTTGCATTCTCGCTATGTCCATATTCTTGTTCAAGGAAGTAATAGTACAATCTCTGACCAGATATGTGTCCAAACTATCCATATATCAATGAACTCTATCTGCCATAATAGCAACTACATTAGGAGCATACCTTGCCCGGGAATTAAATTGGAGGCTATACTCCCTCACACTTATATTCCCTTGGTGGAGGTTCAGGAACTGATCTGCACAGGCCTCTCGGATCTCTAATGGCAAGTAATGGTCAAGAAATGTCTCTCTGAACTCTTCTCAGGTAGTTGGAGGTGCATCTATACCCTTAGATTACTTCTAAGCTTCATACCACAATATAGCCACACCCTTCAACCTATATGTCACTAACTCGACAGCTTCTGTACCACTTACGTCTATAACATCTAAAGTACGCTGAATCTGATCAATAAACTCCTGGGGATCTTCATTAGGATCTAATCCAGTGAAGGCTGGGGGTGTCCGAATTAAGAAAATCATGTATCCTTGTACCAGTCACCCTATTTGTACCACCGGTATCCATAACTGGACCTTTATGCGTTTGACCTTGGCCATCAACTATCCGAGTCAATAGTTGGACTGCATTTCTCAGATCCTACACTGTAGCATCGACAGGTGGTTCTGGGGGAGTTTCACTACTTTTCGGTTCATCAGGAGCTGGAGGAGTTGGAGATGTCTGTGATAAAGACTCCTCTCGAACATCATCTCGTTGTCTCACTTGACTGGGTATACCAACCACCACTTCTACTCCCTTCCCTTTACCTTTGTTCTTTCTGGTTTCGGGCATACTTGTTGTACAAAACAATTTAGGGGTTAGACACAATCCACCTATTATAGTTAGCTCTACGGCACGATCTAAAGAATAAAAAGAAAGTAACAACACTTAAATGCCACGTAGCCTCCTGCTTATAAATGTGGTGCACAACACATCGATAAACAAGATTCTACATAAACATGACTTTGTAGACTCCCTAGGATGACCCGCTCTGATACCACTTCTGTCACACCCCAAAGTCCCGTTAGGGCACACTGGCACCCGTTGGCGGTAAGGATCAGGAGAACCAAACTGTATCTATGCGCTTTCTATACATATTATAAGGGATCTCTACATTTGACATGCCTTTAAGAAGATAAACAGTGGTAACAAGTCAAAAAGAAATGCATATGACTAGGCCGCTGGGGCTACAGTGTATAAAGTACGAGACATGACCACACTTTAATTTACATAGTCTACAAAGCCTCTAGATAAGAAAACATATGTGATAAGGGTCGGTACAGGCCCCGCCTCGACTAAATTTACAATACAAACATATAAGCTCTAGACATTCACAAAGCCCCAAAGCAACCTGGAGCTTGGTACAACAACTGAATGTCTTATACTCCTACTGAGGAGATCTACTAGCACCTGTACCTGCAGCATCAAATGCAGGTCCCAAATAAGGGACGTTAGTACGAGGTAATGTACTGATTATGTAAGGATGGATATACTGTATATAAAGTAACAACTCAAATAAAACCATGAACCGGTGTAAGATTAGAGACGACCTTTAGTTATACTTTGGAATCATGTACTTTATTTTCTTTATATCACTTTACCTTTACTGTATAATTTATGCACAACTGTAATACAAATGACCAACTGATCGATGGTGAAACTATATCGGGATCGTCCCGATGGTGAAACTGTATCGGGATCGTCCCTGGTTAGGTTCTTCCTTAACTCCTCAGGCTACCACCCGTGATAAGATCGTCCCTAGCTAGGTGATTCTTCCACCCCTCGGGCTAACACCTATCAATAAACAATATATCGGGATCATCCCTGCCTAGGTTCTTCCTTAACCCCTCAGGCTACCACCAGTGATAGGATTGTCCCTGTCTAGGTGATTTTTCCACCCCTCGGGCTACCACCTATCAATAAACAATATACTTTACCTTTCAATTACCTTTGAGATAACTCTTTCGGTGGTCACAATTTTGGAGATGTAGAACTGTATATGATGCATGTGACATGCAGATAATCATACAAGACAACATCACAATGAAAAGAGTACATTATACAAATAATGAAATGCATATGAAAAGGAACAACTCGTGAACTTTATTTCGTAACAAGAACTCGTGTAACTTAGTATCCAAGCATGTATGCAGATTTGAAGGTGACTATGTATGGAATCATATGAACATGTAAAAGAGTGGAGATATGGTTAATAGTTGTGTCGGAGTTGGTGAGTGCCTTTATGTGCCAAGGAAGGATCTATGTATCATGCCAAATAATACGAAATCAAGTAGCCTTATATACCTTGTTGTATGACCTCATTACTACCTCAAGTTAACCTTCCCTTCCTCCAAATATTTATCTACAATATAGTAGGTGATAAAACTAGCATTAGCAACCAATAGATACATCTTGGCAGCCCAATCACATAACAAAACAACACACAGATAGTAAGCGGGTATTATAAACCCAAGTGTGTTCTTTCAACCTTTCCGCCCCCAAATCATGTTTTTCTAATACATATTTTTATGTACACATCATATAAAGTCTATTTTAGTTCCAGAACAACCTTACAACATCCTGCAAATCACAACACATAACAATTCTACACAAGCTAAAAATGGACAGCATAACGTTAGCTTCCTTTGCTACATTTCGACGTCGACAATTTCAAACCTATTCCAACTCTAACCAAACTGTTCCAACAATATTTACACATGCAAACAGACCTAAAATAGCCTTATAACAGCACTTAAGATGTCATAAAGGACGTGAGCCAATAATCTTTCATCCAACAGCCCACAAGTTCCAATCAACATTACACTTAAGATAACACAATAAAATGCGTTTGTTAAATGAAACCAAAATCAGGGCAGCAACCTTAGGGTAATAACTATAACTCAACCCATATTAAAAACATCAGTTTTTCTTCATAATACATCCCACAAACCATAGAAAAGTTACTAAAATAAAAGGCAAGTGTGCAACAACTTTCTAAATACATGTTGTCCCAAATTTCCAACAAAAATATACTAGCATATGCTTGTTGTTTTTCATAAGAAAACCGTACTAAACATATGTGTAAACTTACTTACCACTACCTTAAAGGTGTGGGGCTTCTCCTAGAACCCTAGAAGTTCCCTTGTGGCTGCTTGCTAGGTTAAGAAAATATAGAGAAAAAATTGTGAAAGCTTAAATTTTTCCAAGTCTAAGAGTAAAGGAAATTTGCTACTTGTAACCCCTTTTTAAAGGACTAATTTGGCCAACTTACTCTTGACCTTTTGACCACCTTATACCACATATTATCAAGTTGGTTATCCAGCAGCTTGACCCTTACACTTGGGCCTAAATGGGTCTCCAAGTTGATGGGCTTGGGCTGCCCATTTTCCAACTTTCTCTTCACTTACTTTGGGTCCAATTACCCAAGTGGGTTGTGGTGCTCTTGGGCCCTTTTTATTATACTTTTTGGCCTGAAAATGTAGTCTATTTATGATTCTAAAATATGGGCCAAAGTTACACTCTTAATGCAGACTTTATTCATAATCGGACTTGGGTAAATTCGACGTCGGACCTCGTCTCTGTTTAGCTAGCAAATTTAAGCTAAGCAAGTAGGTGACTCACCTGCTAGCTTCTTAAGTCCTACAAGCACCTCAATTTTCTCACTTCATTTAAGGCCATAATCTCATCAATTCCACACAAAACAAGTATGCACTCGACACTCTTAAGCGTTAGACGCACATATAGCCCATTAATACGAGATTCAACCATTTTTAGAAATTGGGTGCTAATTTGACCAAACCATATCATGTTTCATTTGCATTATACTAGTTTTGTAATATGTGGGGTGTTACAAGTGAGGACTCAATTTTCCCTTCTTTAAAAATCTCATAAAAGCCTTCATAGGTGACACTTTCAAGTATACCCAATCATTTACCTCTAACTCTAAGTTTCTTCTTTTCACATCGATATAAGATTTTTGGAGACTTTGTGCAGTCTTTAACCTCTGTTTAATGACCTTAACCTTATCCATTGATTCATGGACAAGGTCAGGCCCAATCAACTCTGCTTCTCCAATCTTGAACCACCTAATTGGTGGTTTATATCTCCACTCATACAAAGTTTCATGTGGAGCCATTTGAATGCTCGCATGATAACTATTGTTATATGTAAATTCAATCAGTGGTAGGTGATCATTCCAATTTCCTTTGAAATCAAGAACACAAGCTCTCAACATATCCTTTAACGTATGAATTGTACCCCCTGCCTGGCCATCTGTCAGTGGATGAAAGGTTGTACTCAAATTCACTCTAGTACCAAATCCCTTCAGGAAAGATCTCCAAATTGGGAGGTGAATTGAGTTCCTCTGTTCGAGATGATGGACAAGGGAACTCCATGCCGCATTAAAGTCTCTAGGATTTATAACTTGGCATACCTCTCTACAGTGTTGGTTGTCTTAATTGCTACGAAGTGAGCTGATTTGGTCATCTTACCCACAATCACCCATATCGAGTCATGTTGCTTTCAAGACCTCGGTAAAATAGTAACCAAGTCCATATTGATCATCTCCCACTTCTGTTCAGGAATCTTAAAGTTCTGTGCCAACCCACATGGCATTTGATGCTCAACTTTAACTTGCTGGCAATTCGGGCACTTGGAAGCAAACTCAATAATATCCGTCTTCATTCCACTCGACCAATAGACTTCTCTCAAGTTGTGGTACATCTTGATAGAGCCAGGATGAATGGAATATCTAGAACTGTGGGCTTCATCCATAATCCTATCTCAAATGTCATCAACATTTGGAACGCATAATCTACTCTTGTATCTCAACACCCCATCCCCCCCTTTGGAGAAGACCATCACTTTCTGTTTGTGGATAACCTCCTTCAATTGTAGTATGATAGGATATCAGTCTTGCTTTTCTTTCATATCTACCACTAAGGATGAAGCAGACTCATTCTGAACATTAACCCCTCTCGCATTATTCTTCTCAAGTTGAAGTCCCAATCAAGCCAATCGATGCACTTCTTTAGCCAACTCCTTCTTTCCTTCCTCAACATGGGTTGTGCTACCCATTGACAACCTATTAAGAGCACTAGCAACAATTTTAGCTTTACCTAGGTGGTAGAGAATATTTATGTCATAATCCTTGAGCAACTCAAAATCATAGGTCGAATCGCTACCGACTCAAGATCATGGGTTGAATAGTTACTCTTATGAACCTTAAGAGCTGTCTGGAAGCATATGCCGTAACTTTCCCTCTTTGCATCAATACACATCCCAATCCAACTCTCGAAGCATCACAATAGATTACAAAGTCCTCTGTCCCATCAGGCAAGGTTAAAATCGGTGTAGTAGTCAGTGTCATCTTCAACTCTTGGAAACTTTTCTCACATTCGTTGGACCACTAAAACTTGGCCTTTTTCTGAGTCAATTTAGTCAATGGTGCATACAGGGAAGAAAATCCATCAACAAATCTGCGGTAGTAGCCTACCAACCCCAAGAAGCTCCTTATATTAGTTGGAGAGGTCGGTCTGGGCCAGTTCTTAACCACTTTAATCTTTTGGGAATCTACTCGAATACCATCACTAGAAACCACATGGCCTAGAAAAGCTACTAACTTAAGCCAGAATTTACATTTCGAGAATTTTACATATAACTCATGGTCTTTAATTATTTGGAGGACAACTCTAAGGCGATTGGTATGCTCCTCCTTATCTCTTGAATATACTAATGTCATTGACGAACAAAATTATGAACATATCAAGATATTTCCTGAATACCATATCATCAAGTCCATGAAGGGTGCAAGTGCATTTGTCAACCCAAATGACATGAACCAAGAACTCAAAATGGTCATATCTAGTCCTAAAGGTTGTCTTTGGAATATCACATTTCCTCACCTTCAACTAATTTTAATAGTAGCCAGATCTGAGGTCTATCTTTGAGAAACAAGAGCCACCCTGAATTGGTCAAACAGATTATCCATTATAGGAGATGATATTTGTTCTTTTTCGTGACCTTGTTCAGTTGCATTTAGTCAATACACATTCTAAGAGACCCATCTTTCTTTCGCATGAACAGGATAGGGGCACCCCAAGGAGAAACACTCGGTCTTATAAAGCCCTTCTCTAATAGATCTTTCAGTTGCTCTTTCAACTCATCGGGGCTCATCCTATAAGGTGGAATTGAGATACGCTGAGTATAGGGATGAACATTAATCCAAAAATAAATCTGCCTATCAGGACCAGGAAGATCCTTAGGAAACACTTCAGAAAACTCATTCATAATCGGGACAGACTCAAAAGAAGGAGACTCAACATCATCTGATTTAACTCACACAAGGTGGTAGATAAAACCTTTGGAAATTAGCTTTTCGGCCTTAAGATATGAAATAAACTTTCCCTTAGGTACAACAGAATTACCCTTCCACTCTAGAACTGGTTCATTCGAGAATTGGAACTTAACGGTTCAGGCTCTACAATCAATGGAGGCATAACAGGCGTGAAGTCAATCAACCCCAAGGATCACATCAAACTTAGTTATCTCTAACTCAACTAAATCAATAATAGTATCCCTGTGATGGATGGACTCTACAAGAGCTCTATAGACTCTCTCAGCTTGAATGGACTCACCCACTGGAGTAGAAACACCAAAGGGTTCAAGGAGACTCTCAGGGTTTCTATCAAATCTACTGGGCATATTAGGAGTTACAAATGATAAAGGGGCACCAGGATCCATCAAAACATAATAATCAAGAGTAAAGACTCGAATCATACCTGTCACAACATCGAGGGATTTCTCCTAATCATGACAACCACCCATGGCATACAAAAGGTTTATAGCTCTATTTATGCCTGATGTAGTACCTCTCTGGGTTCCTCTAGCTGGCTGGGCTAGTGCAGAAGATTGAGCCCGGTTAGCACACTTTGGACACTCTCTCTGATAGTGAACCACTTGGCCACACATGTAACAGATATCACTCCCCGCACGACATTTCCCCAAGTGTAATTTGCCACACTTACCACATGGTAGTTTACCCTATAAACCTTGAGCCAGACTAGCTTGTGACTGAGATCCATGGACTCTAATATTCTGGAACCTCTGATCATTCCTGATTTTGGGCGCAGGTACATTAGCAGATGATGACACTGGCCATGTCTGAAATCTATTACCATTACCTCTCTTTCCTACCTTATGGCTGGATGTTTTAGCCTTCTAAATGTCATTAATCTCCCTATGTTCATATCACTCACCAGCGTGACTCCCCTCCCATCTCTCTTTGGCCCTCTGTTCAGCCAATCGACATACATCCTCATTCTCCCCTCATGTCAGCAACTATATCTGAAGCATATCGAGATAGTTAAGTGAACTTAAGCATATACTCTTACACAGTCATAGAGCCCTGTTTCAAATTCAAGAAATCTCTTACCTTGGCCTTCTTTCGTTCTTTTAGGAAGAAGTACCCCAAGAAAGCTTCCTCAAACACTACAAGGTCATCAATGAGACATCCTCTCCTCTACCCTTCTTCCACTAATTGAACCATAGTCTGGCGACGCCTTTGAGTTGGTAAGAAACAAGTTCAACTTTGTCAGCATCAACCACATGCATCACTTGGAACACTTTTGAAGCTTCTCCATATAAGTCGAAGGATCCTCAATGGATGTAGACTCTGTAAACTTAGGCGAATTCATCCTCAAGAATTCTCGGACTCTAGATATGTCCTGTACATCTTATCTTCTTGCTCCTTGTCTCACACCAAGTGTTGTGACAACCTTGGCTAGAGTTTGAATAGCCTGACAATGTTCAACATTGGAGACCTCATCATGTGGAGGCTGCTCAAAAAGGGATTTAGACAATTAATATATTAAGTCCTATTATTTCAGGACAATAAGGTGAGGATTTTTCCGACTCCTATGGAACTTAATCCATGGGATGAGAACTTGTCCGACTCTAACAGAACTTATCCCTTAAGGTGAGAACTTGTCAGAACTCTACTAGACTTAACCCTCAAGGTGAAAACTTGTCCGTAATTAACGGAACTTAGCCCTTAAGATAGGAACTTGTCCGAATCTAGAGGAACTTAGTCCACTCCTATGCTAAGTGACATAGTTATTGAGTGCGAGTTGGACTTTCTCTTTCTCTTACTCACTTCAGTAATCAATACTCCTCCCAAGATTCAATGTTCATAAGACTCTTCCTCATCTCAATTAGCCTCATGGAGTCACTCCTCAACTCAAATTAGTCTCATGGAGACTCTTATTACCTCATTAACTCAAACACTAAGTTCTCTATTGCTTTGAAGGACTTTAACCTATCTTACTTAACTCAACTTTCATTTAACAACTCAAAAACTCAAATCATCATTTAGAAGAAGTCATTTAAACCAAATTTAAGAACTCAATTATCAAGACTCATAGGATCATCAAGCTTAATTAACTCAACCTCATACTCACATCAAGATTACCGTCAACATACTCAAGTCAAGGCTCTAGACTCCATCCCTAAGTTCATTCATGTGTGCTTTCACAGTTTTAACATATAGGGTTGTACAATATCTTATGGAAAATATATAATTCAAGAAATCAAGTTTATGATGATCATCAACATATAAAAATGCATGTAATAGATATAATTTTCAAGAAAATAATCAAGAAAGTATTTCAAGAAACATATGTGGGGACTCATAGACTCTCAACTCCTCTATTACCACCTATGGGGTACATGGAAGAACAATCTTATGCTTTCGTTTAGCCTTACATACCTGGTGTGAAGCTTTAAATAATCAATCCTCAAGAATTCTCCCTTGGAAGTCTTCGATCGTAAGCTCTTCTTCTATCTCTCAAGCCCTAGTCTCTTCAAGAACTTAGAAAGGAGTTAGAATGGGGTTTAAAACCCTTTTTATGCTCAGAACAACATAATTTGATCGTTTTTTGAGTTTAGGAGGGGTTCGAGAATGTCTAGAATGCCCCTCATGAATTCAAGCAAGAAAATTCTAGTTCGAAAAAGCCTGTCTGTGACGTGAACTGGACGTGCCTCACTGTATTATTTCCTAAAAATTCTCCGAATGAATTATTCCAATCCCGTCGAAAAAAATTATAAGTGTGATCAACAACAGGGGTGCAACGCGCCTCTGTTGTACATTGACATTGTTTTGGGTTTTTGCATCAAAAAACTATCTTTTGATCCGGTTGCTCTAAAATCAATAGAGACCATTTTCTCACTCTATTTTTCATGCTGATTGAATATTTGGTCGCGGATCTACCATCTAAGCAAGGGAAGATGTGTTATGCACGTATCTCTCTTCTAGGGATATTTTGGTAATTTTATCGAGTGTTACACTGGAGGGTCTTTCATTCGGTTCTCGAGGCTTCCGGGGGGATTTTGCTCCCTTCGATAGATTTTATTATTGGAAAGTGGGACCCACGTTAGAATAAAACAACCTCATATGGGAATATTGACTATCTATTGAGCACGAAATGTTATTTTAGATCAGATTTCATCTATAGATTGTAATTTTCTGACTCTAGATGAGGCCAGAGCATCAAAATTGAGTTTGAGCAGTTGTTTCAAATTAAAGGCAGTACCAATGTGGCCAAATAAGGGACTGCCATATGCAAGGTTGTGCAAGAAAGAAATAAAAAGGAAAGTATGTATACAATCTGGATAATTTCGAGAAAACATAAAAATAGAACGTACAAGCTTCTGATGCGATTTCTCTCCCATTGTTTATCGGATTTTTGTGATTCAAAAGGATAATTTGTATATTTTTTCAAGAGAAATATCATGGGAATTTCATAATTTTCTTTTAGCGTGCCATTTTAGGTACTATCGTTGTTTTCCTGCTTGGTAACATTGTGATTTCTTTGGAAATTTGACATGCGATTTCTTATTCATTTTGAGTCTAATTTTGGTAAAATTTAGGTCTATTTTGTGTATTTCTATGAGGTGCATGTTGTGGTAATGTCAAAATTAATTAATAGAGCTTTGTTTGGCACAAAAAACTGATTTTATCTGCTGTTATTTAGAATTTTTTTCTAGAAATTTTGTGTTGTGATATCTCGATTGTTTCTTATCGAAATTAAGTAAAATTTGGGTCTAAATTCTACTATTTTTTTAGACCTAAGCCATGGTATACTCACTAATTTGATTGTATTTTTTTGTGACATGAAGAGAAATCTTCTACCTAATATGTATAATTCGATAAGAAATGTCACTTAATCTTTGGGTTGTTTCTTATTATTTTGAGCCTCGTTTTGAGCTTAATTTCTTGCTATAGACTCGGGGTGGTGTAAGTATAATTTTAAGGGAGTTGGTTAGGTATTTTAGGTGTGGGCCCCTTTTTTCCCCATTTTAGTCGCATTTAACATATCTTCCCCATTCCTTGAGATATTATAGGCAAAACAATCATATTGATGTCGTGACTCATGTTTTGATAGTTGAGTGACATTGGGAGGCCATCCGGAAAGAAAAAGTTCATGTGGACTTATCTAGACTACATGTATTTGCCTTCCAGGTAGGCTAGGCTTCTTCTTCCTCTAGATTGAGCTAAAACTCATATTGTATATCTATATATTGTTGGGAATCATTTAATTAGAGGCTATACATGCTAGTAGAGGCTATGATTATTGTTTGGACATAGTAGTAGCATTATCTGTTGTAATAACTAGTTTCAGTACTGTTTGGGGTTGTGAATAAATCTGTTAAAGACTGAATATAAACATGTACCACGTGACTGACATATATGCCTATTTAGTCAATTGTTGCTTGTATGGATTTTTGATGCAAGAAACTATGTAGTTTTGAGGTTTTGGTTTCCCATTGTACTCTTCATGACATGTTGTGCCTCTGTGTTGCGATTCTGTCGACAAACTATGCTCCTGGCTGCCCGAGGTCTGGATTGTGTTTCTATTGGTGAGGTATGTGTTGCACCCTAGGAGTTAACTAGATTGCCTGTTATTGATCTGGATACTTGTTACGTTATCAGTTGGGTTGCCTATTGTTGCTTTGGATAATCGTTAAACTAATCAACTGTCTATCTAGTGTTGTACTGGGTACTTGTGATACTTTTGGTTATTTTCTTTTTGTTGGGCCTTAGCTTAGGCTTAAGCCAGTACTGCCCTATACTTGCATTGTTCAGAGCCTGTATTGTTACATATACACATGGTGTTACTTGAGAGGCACAAATCCTAGTAGATCAGCTATGCAGATGACTATTTTGGGGTTTGAGGCCCAATTGACTGTTCCTGGGTTTGAGGCTCAGTTGATTGTTCTTAGATTTGAGGCCTAATTGATTTTACTAGATTTGAGGCCTAGTAAATTGTCAAGCCACTTGGCCTTGGCTGAATTTCCCCACTCGGAGGCTAGGTCGGGAACGGGGTTCGAAGTCTTGTATGATATTCTAGGGGTTCGAGGCCACGAGTGACAGTTAGAGGTTCAAGGCCCTGAGTGACAGTTAGGGGTATGAGTACCTAAATGATAGTTAGAGGTTAGAGTGCCCATGTGATACTGTATCTTGCACTGGTTGAGATCTCATACCATCTATTACTGACTCATGTACCCCTCCACCTATACACACACTCTGATTGTTTGTGGGTTTACCTTTTGGGCTTATGTGCCGCAATTGGTATACATGTATAGAAGCTAAGGCTTTTCATCCATGTAAAATACTATACCTCGACCACATGACAATATAGTTCTGGTTTGGGTTCTTTCAATTGGTATCATTATATATTGTTGGGTTTAGTTCCATTGGAGTTCCATGGTTCTACAGATATGCTTATTATTTAACCTGGGTGCTGATAGTTAGACTATAGCATCTTATTGCACTTATTATTACTATAGTTACTATATTTCACTCAGTCGGTCGATGACGCCTACTGGGTACCTTCCACCGGTGCTCACCCTACTTTCTACATCTGCTCGCAGTGTAGGTCTAGGAACGAGTCGTAACCACTGATCTAGGGGACTCATAGACACTTCAAGAGACTTTTGGTGAGCACCAACAACTTTTTAGGATCTTTCTACAGTTTCCTTCTATTACTTGTCCATCTTTTGTATTCAGATATTGGCCTTGTCCATGTCTAGTTTTTCCTATATTATACTGTTTTTTTTATGTATACATTTTTATTTTGAGTCTATAGTAGTTCTGTGCAAATAACTTCCACGTCCTGGTGTGGGTTATTGTTGGCTTGGTTGTTATGTTGGATGCTTAGCAAGTAGGAGCAGTACGTAGGTATTGGGTTGACTTGCCTATAGGTGGGATCTAATAAGCGTCATCATGACCTAAAAAGTCAAGCATGACAAGTTGGTATCATAGCCTTAGGTTCTCTGATCTCATCTGTACAGAGCTACCATTTAGTAAAATCGCAGATGAGTATGGTGATGTCCGTAACTTATCTTTAAAAGGCTATGAGATGTTTAGGAAACTCTTTGTTGTTGATTATGTTCGTGCAATACTATCTATAAACCTTTTGGAAGCTGAATGTTTCACTTTTTCACAGATATGGTGTACAGGGGACGACCTCCGAGTAGAGGCAGGGATATGCCTTAGTTTCTTACAGGGAGCATCCCCCAGGTCTCGTTGAGAAGCGATCGGATGCCTCTACTCCCTCACAGACGGAGGCACCAGCTTCCTCATTACACGGGGTGCCAGCTCCCTAACAACACCAGTCGCATTTGTGGTTACATCAGAGATACAGACAACTATTAGAAAGTTATTAGTACACTTAGAGACATGCATCAGGGTCCAGCACTAGCCCCAGCTCCTCCAGCACAGGCCCCGATAGGGCATGCACTCCAAATGCCCTGGTAGTACAA
Organism: Solanum ossicruentum; assembly: GCA_025774065.1. Lineage (NCBI taxonomy): Eukaryota > Viridiplantae > Streptophyta > Magnoliopsida > Solanales > Solanaceae > Solanum > Solanum ossicruentum. The sequence continues at coordinate 2,560 of JAOTQR010002557.1, read as the reverse complement.
CCAGAGAGAGCCACACCCTTTCAGGTTAAGCGAATGCTTGGGTATTTTATGAGATTGACTCCACCAAGGTACTTAGGAGCGGCTAGGGAGATGCCCAAGAGTTTTCGACATCTTTTATGGAGAAGTTGCATGCATAGAGATTACCAGAGTCCAGAGGCACAGAGTTTACAGCTTACAAGTTGGACGACCAAGCCAGGCAGTGGTGGTGGATGAGTTTATATAGAGAAATAGTGCAGCAGAATAGTCGATCTATACCTCCAGCCATTATTAGCGATGTAGTCAGAATTGTCGTTGTTTGTTTTTCACCATCCTATAAGTCTTCTAAGTACTCAAATCTCACCCCAAATGGTGAGGAATTTAGAAGAAGATTTGTACTTAGAAACCTTTTTAACTAGATATGTCCCTATTTATAACTGCTATACATCAAAAATAATAGTGAAAAGTTAGTGGTTACCATTAGTGGAAATTACTGGAAGTAGTTGAAGAGTAGTGGAGTAGTTGGGGAGTAGTGGATGTAGTTGGAGGTTGTAAGTTGTAACTTTTATGGGTAGTGGATGTAGTTGTAGTTGCAACTTCTGTGGAAGTTACAACCACATCCATAGAGGTTATGAAAGTTAGGAACTATATCCATGGAATGTTGTGGCCACAATCATGGAAGTTATGACCAACATTCCAACAATTAATCGCTAATTGATCATTAAATATATCAGACATGATAAATCATTATAAAATAGGATTAGTGATGAACTTTTAATTGTTCAGTGACAGAAGTTATCTATCACTAAATTCTGATTTTATTTAGTTGTGAAAGAACTTTTGATAAACATTATCCACGGTTTGGAACTAGGAGATCATGCATGTAATTTTGATGATTAACGACAACAAACCTAATTCTGTATTAATTGTCTTTTGAACAGTCTACCAGGAAACAAGTAGAAACAAATTATTTACCTTAATATAGAGAAAGAATCATTGAACTTGATATCAGAATAATCCTCCAAAGTGGAACTTTGAATCTCTTAGAAACAAAATTAGCATCCTATAAACTAGATGCGCCGTTTTGGAAGATAAGAAAACAAAAACGCTTGTCCTTTTCTTTCTGGAATAATGCATCGTTTCTCTAATTAGAGGAAGCAAGAAAATTAAAAGGAAAAAAAAATGAAACCACCACATCTTTCTAGTAATGTTAGTGTTAGAGTGAGATTACAATCATTATGCAACTTACTCGTATATCCACTTATTAGATGGGATTGATTCGGATGGACGACACAAATATTCAACATTTTCCACTTCACACATAGTGGATTAGTCCTGAGCCAACACTATCTCAATAATACACATAATTTATATTGAAAAATAATTTGTACCATCTTCAAGAGTTATACCTTCCACGATTTTACATGAACTTCTCCTAAGAATATAATGCAATAGTTTTCTAATTTCTCTTTCCTTTTCCTCTTTGATTGAAACCTCGTGCATGGTCCTGTTTCAACATCCATTGCCTTTTTGTTTCAATCCCACACAATCCTGTTGCAATTTCATTGTTAGATCCATTTTTGCAGTGATTTTTGTCTTTTCCCGTTTCCTGTAATTGTTCAACATGTCACATTTGAATAAAAAAACCCCGCAAGCTCTGTTGCAAATTTATTGTTGGATTCATTTTTGTAGTGATTTTTGTTTTTTCCCCTTTTCTTTAATTGTTCAGCATGTCAATTTTGAATGAAAAAACCCATGTTTGACAAAGCCCTAGCATGAGGATGGACTATCAGTCTTAAAAAGATATCGATTGAACCAAGAAATTAAATCTATAGATGATAGATGCAAGGTAAATTTTTTTACGAAATTTTATTTTTTTGACATATGATAGTAAACTTTCATCATTTTAAATTTCATTCTTAAAATCGATTCACTTTACATCATTTTTTTATATTATTTTTTCTAAATTTCTTCTCATCTATTAAGACGTTATACTTATTTTTGAAGAGATTTTTTTTAACAAAGAATAGTTGTTGTTGAACTTGGTAAATGAGCACATTCAATTTTTTGGTAAAGCGATTGATGTTAAAATTGGGAAAACCTAGAATGATTGTGCTTGGTTTGGTGGATCAGAACTTTCAATTTTTTAAGTTAAAAAATCGATGTTAGATTTGGTGAAACTTATAAAAAAAAATTTAAAAAAAAATTGTGGATTAGTACTAGTTGATTACTCATGGTGTTTGAAAGTGATAGCATGGTTGGTTATTTTTTGTTTAAATCTGTTTTAGAGTTATTATGACAATGAAAATTTTCTTATTAAGGTTCATTTTTCAGCAAATAAATAGTTATCATTGGGATTGTTTAATTAAATCTTTCAGTTTTTTGGTTAGAAAATTGGTGTTAACTTTGGTGAAAGTTCATTAAAAATGTCTCGTGCAACAATAAAACAAATGGTGCTAAAGTTTTTTTTTTTTTTGGGGGGGGGGGGGGGGGGGGGGGCGTTTTTTTTTTTTTTTAATTAAAAAATTAATTTTCTTTTATTTATTTTTGTGTTTATATCTTTGTTGTTATAGTTTTAGTTTTT
>JAOTQR010002546.1:0-18996 GCA_025774065.1 Solanum ossicruentum | reverse complement strand
TCGTAAGCCTTCTCGAGATCAATGAACACCATATGAAGATCCTTTCTTCTTTCCCTATATTTCTCTACTAACCTCCGTACAAGATGAATTGCTTCAGTAGTCGACCGTCCCGGCATGAATCCAAACTGGTTCTCTGAGATAGATACTACTCTTCGCACCCTCATCTCCACTACCCTCTCCCAGACCTTCATAGTGTGGCTTAACAACCTGATACTCCTGTAATTGTTACAGCTTTGAACATCTCCCTTGTTCTTGTACAATGGAACCATTATACTCTTCCTCCATTCATCAGGCATCTTGGCAGTCTTCAAAGAAAAGAAAGTAGCAACTCCTAAATTCCATGTAGCCACCAACTTATAAATATGATGCATGACACATCGATAAAAAATGTTCTACATAGACACGGCTTTGTAGACTCCCTAGGATGACCCGCTCTGATACCACTTCTGTCACGCCCCAAGTCCCATTAGGGCGGACTGGCACCCGTTGCCAACAAGGCCCGGGAGAACCAACCTATATCTATGTTCTTTCTATACCTATTATAAGTTCAACGTGCCTTTAAGAAAATAATTAGTAACAACGTGCCAAAAGGAAATGGATATGGTTAGGTCGTTGGGGCCACAATGTCTAGGGTATGAGACATGATCACACTTTAATTTACAAATTCTACAAAGCCTCTAGATAAGAAAAAGTATCTGGTAAGGGTCGGGACAGGCCCCACCTCGACTAACTGTACAATACAAATATATAAGCTCTAGACACACACAAAGCCTCGAAGAAACTTGGAGCTTGGTAACAGCAGTTGGATATCCTGTACTCTACTGGGGAGATCTACTAACACCTGTACCTGCAGCATTAAATCTAGGTCCCCTGTAAGGACATCAGTGCAAGATAATGTATTGAATATGTAAAGTAGGAAATACTGTATATGAATTCACAACTCAAATGAAACTATGCACTCGTGTAGAATAAGATACCACCTTTAGTTATAATATGAGATCATGTACTTTATGTTCTTTATATTACTTTACCTTTACTATATAATCTGTGACATCATGTAAAACAAATGACCAGCTGATCAGTGGTAAAACTACATCAGAATCGACCCTGGGTAGGCTCTTTCTTAACCCCTCGGGGTAACAAATCAAATTAAACTATACATTGGTGTACGATAAGAGACCACCTTTAGTTATACTGTGGGATCATGTACTTTATGTTCTTTAAATTACTTTACCTTTACTGTATAATCTGTGCACAGCATGTAATACAATTGACCAACTGATCAGTAGCAAAACTGTATCGGGATCGGCCCTGGCTAGACTCTTCCTTAACCCCTCTAGCTACCCCCCGTGATAGGATCATCCCTGGCTAGGTGATTCTTCCACCCCTCGGGCTACCACCTATCAATAAATAATATCCTTTACCTTTCAATTATCTTTGAGGTGATTCTTTTGTTGGTCACAATATCAGAGTCGTAGGACTGTAGATGTAACATGTGACATATAGATAATCATACAAGACAATATGACAATGAAAATAGTATGTTACATAAATAATGAAATGTCTGTCACGCCCAGGTCCTGTTAGGGCAGACTGGCACCCATTTCCAACAAGTCCTGGGAGAACTAACTTATATCTATGTGCTTTCTATACCTATTATAAGGGGTTTCTACCTTCAACTTTCCTTTAAGAAAATAAACAGTAACAACATACCAAAAGGAAATGCATATGGTTAGGCCGTTGGGGCCACAGTGTCTAGGGAATGAGACATGACCACACTTTAATTTACATAGTCTACAAAGCCTTTAGATAAGGAAAAGTATCTGATAAGGGTCGGGATAGGCCCCACCTCAACTAACTGTACGATACAAACATATAAGCTCTAGATACACACAAAGCACCGAAGCAACCTGGAGCTTGGTAACAGCAGTTGGATATCTTGTACTCTACTAGGGAGATCTACTAGCGCTTGTACCTGCAGCATAAAATGCAAGTCCCCCGTAAGGGATGTCAGTACAAGATAATGTACTGAATATGTAACGCGTGAAATACTGTATATGAAGTCATAACTTAAATGAAACTATGCACTAGTGTAGGATAAGAGACCACCTTTAGTTATACTGTGGGATCATGTACTTTATGTTCTTCATATTACTTTACCTTTACTATATAATCTGTATACAGTATATAATACAAATGACCAGCTGATCAGTGTTAAAACTGTATCGGTATCGGCCCTGGCTAGGCTCTTCCTTAACCCCTCGGGCTACCACCCATCAATAAACAATATACTTTATCTTTCAATTACCTTTGAGATGATTCTTTTGGTGGTCACAATATTGGAGCTGTAGGACTGTAGATGTAACATGTGACATGTAGATAATCATACAAGACAATATGACAATGAAAAGAGTATGTTACATAAATAATGAAATTCGTATGAAATGAAATAACTCGTGAACTTCATTTGGCAAAAAGAACCCATGTAACTTGGTATCCATGTATGTATAAAGATTTGAAGGTGACTATGTATGGGAGCATATGAACATGTGCAAGAGTGTATACATAGTTAATAGTTGTGTTGGAGTTCGTAAGCACCTTTATGTGCCAAGGAAGGATCTATGTTTAATGCCAAACAATACGAAATCAAGTAGCCTTATATACCTCATTATATGACCTCGTTATTACCTCGAGATAAAACTTACCTTCCTTAAAATATTTATCTACAAGATAGTAGGTGATAAAAATAGTATTAATAGCCAATAGATACACCTTGGCAGCCCAATCATATAATAAAAACAACACACGGGTACCAAGCGGGTATTTATAAACCCGAGCGTATTCTTTCAACCTTTCTGCCCCTAATCATATTTTCTAATACACATTCATATGCACACATCATGTGCAGCCCGTTATAGTTCCATAACAGTCTTACAACAGCCCACAAGGGATAACACATAATAATTCTACACAACCTACATATGGACAGCATAACGTTACACCGCTTTGCCCCATTTTGACGTCGATAATTCCAAACCCTTTCCAACTTTAACCAAACTATTCTCAACACATCTATACATAAAATAGCCTTGAACTAGTCTTAGAACAGTAAAAAATCAGACATTAAGGATGTGAGGCAATAGTCTTCCATCCATCAGCCCACAAGTTCCAATCAACATTACACTTAAGATAGTATAATAAAACTCGTTTGTTAAATGAAATCAAAATCAGGGCAGCAACCTTAGGGTGATATCTATAACTCAAACCATGCTAAGAACATCACATTCTCTTCATAATACAACCCTCAAAACATAGAGAAGTCACTAAAACTAAAGGCAAGTGTGCAGCAACTTTGTACACACATGTTGTCCAAATTTTCAGCACAAGTATAACTAGCATATTCTTTTTCTCTATCATGAAGAAACTATACTAAATACACAACTTATTACTTACCTTTTCCTTCAAGATTATGCCTTCCTTCAAGAACCCTAAAAACGTCCTTTAGCTGCTTTACAAAGCCAAGAAAGAAGAACAATAAAGTTTTGTGATAGCTGAAATTTTCCAAGTCTAAGAGTGAATGAAATTTGATGTTTGTAACCCCTTTTCAAAGGACTAATTTTGCCAACTTTCTTTTGACCTTTCGACCACCTAATACCACATATTATTAAGCTGGTTATGCAGAAGCTTGGCCCTTACACTTGGGCCTAATAGTGTCTCAAAGTTGATGGGCTTGGGCTGACCATTTTCCAACTTTCTCTTCACTTAGTGTGGGCCCAATTAGCCAAGTGGGTTGTGGTGTACTTGGGCCCTTTTTATATTCTTCTTGGGCTGAGAATAAATTCCATTTATGATGGTAAAACACAAGCTAAATTTATACCCTTAACATGAACTTTATTCATAATCAGACTTAGTCAAATTCGACGTCGAACCTCATCTCCATTTAGCTAGCAAATTTAAGCTAAGCAAGTAGGTGACTCACCTTCTAGCTTCTGAAGTCCTACAAGCACCTCAATTCTCTCACTTTATTTAAGGTCGTGATCTCCTCAATTTGACACAAAACATGTATACACTCAGCCCTCTTAAGCATTAGACGCACATATCCCCCTATAACATGAAATTCGAGCACTTTTAAAAATGGGCGCTAATTTGATCTAACTATATCATGTTTCATTTGCATTTTACTAGTTTTGTAAGATGTGGGGTATTACATAGCTGGGGTGAAAATCTTGTTGCACTTTTTCCCAAGAATAGCATCCACAATAATCTCACTCGTATAGTATATATCATCAACTAAGGCAGCCCAGTTAGGTGCAACTACCATAGGCGTAGAAATCAGCATTTGCTTTAGAGTATCAAAGGCATGCCGACAGTTGTCTTCAAAATGAAACTTATCATCTTTCTCCAAATGCTTACACATTAGATAACAATCTTTGAGAAATCCTTAATAAATGATGGTAGAAGCCTACATGTCCAAGAAAATTTTGGACACCCTTCACAGATATAGGATGTGGCAACTCCTCCATAACCTCAGTCTTTGCCTTACCCACCTTTATATCCTTATCAAAAATCTTTTGGCCATCAACTATTTCCTCCTTGACCATAAAATAGCATTTTTTCCAATTTAATACCAAATTAGCCTCCTCACAGCACTATAGTGCCCCTGCTAAGATTCAGCAGATAATTGTCAAGGAATAACCCACTGTAGAGATGTCATCCATAAATACCTCAAGGGTGTCTTCAACCATGTCTGAGAAGATCGACATCATACATTGCTGGAATGTGGGTGGGGTATTGTATAGCCCGAAATGCATCCTCCTGAAAGCAAAAGTCCTATACGGGCAAGTGAAAGTGGTATTTTCCTGATCCACTAGGGCTATGGATATCTGATTGTAGCCCGAGTACCATCCAAGAAGCAGTACCACCTCTACCTGCTAACCTGTCTAACTTCTGGTCCATGAAGGGAATGGGAATATGGTCCTTCAAGGTCCATCTATTCATCTTCTGGTAGTCCATTACACCCGTCACCTAGTAACACGTCTCAAAGGGACTAGCTCATTTTTGTCATTAGTTACCACTGTCATGCCCCCTTTCTTAGGGACTCACTGAACTAGACTAACCCACTTGCTATCAGAAATTGGGTATATTGAGCCAGCATCCAACAACTTGATGATTTTTCTTCACCACCTCTTGTATAGGTGGATTTATCCTACACTGGTGCTTAATGCTTTATATACGATTATCATCCAACTTGGTCTTATGCATGCATATCCCTGGATTAATACCTATAATATCAGAAATGGTCCAACCAATAGGTCACTTGAACTTTAGGAGGACCCCTAACAATGTTTTCACCTGATTTTCCTGGAGATCCGTAGAGTGCCCAAAAATGAATGCTCAAGTGTTGGGGAAACTCCTTGAGCTCCACAGTTGGAGGCTCCTTAATAGAAGGTTTAGCTAGTAGTGTAGGTCTATTATGCAGGTCCAAGTCCAACTTTCCAGGGAAAAATGGTCTGGTTCCCGTACCTTGAAAAGCATTAATGGTGTTTGTGTACCTATTAATGTCATCCTCTGGGAAGTTCATCACCACCGCCGCCAGTGTGTCTACACTCATTGTCTCCTCAAGTGAGATTTCAGAGAGATAGTCATCCTCCACATCTAAGATAGACATCACAACACACTAAATTTTACCTCTTCAATGTTCATTCTAAATGTCAGCTCCCCTCACTCTACATCTACTAATGCCTTGCCAGTAGCCAAAAATGGTATCCCAAGGATGATGGGAACCTCAAATTCCACTTCACAGTCCAGAATGACAAAATCCACAAGAAAGATGAACTTGCCAACATGGACCATCACACCACATAAAATCCCCACGGGCCACTTCATCGATTTTTCTGCCATGAGTAGCCACATTATAGTGGGCGTGGGGCTCCTAAGCCTGGCTGCTTATAAATCGCTAGCGACATGAAGTTTATGCGGGCACCAAGAACACAAAGAGCTCTTGAAAAGTCAAATGCTCTAATGGTACAGGGGATAGTGAAGGCTCCCGGACCTTCCTTTTATCCAACAAGAGATCTAGTACCAATGGCACTACAGTGGTGGAGATTATTTATCGGCTCGATCGTGGTTATCCTCTTCTTAGTCACTAAGTCTTTCATGAACTTAGCATAGTGCGACATCTGCTCAAGTGCCTCCACTAGAGGGATATTTACTGATATCTCTTCTAACATGGACAAGAACTTATGAAATCAAACTTCTTCTGCAACCTCTGTGGGAATGGAGGTGGTGGCTTAGGAATGGTTTGTAAGAGGTTTAGTCACTAGTTTGTTTAACTCTTGAGCTTCTTTAGCAACCGTAGGCTCTATTGGTGTCACCTTAGTTTCTTCACTCACGTCATCAACACACACCTCTACATGATCCGGTATTTCACCTTCAGCTTCATCCAAACCTCCATTACTATGTATAACACGGTCAAAAAGTACCTTACCACTCCTCGTGGTTACTGCCATACAATGACCATTATTTTTCGGGTTCTAGATAGTGTAACTAGGAAGTCACCCAGCTTTTTTCAGATTTAATGAGGCTGACGATTGCCCTATCTGCTACTCTAGTTGCTTGATCGAGGTGGAATATGAGTCGACCAACTGCTGAACATTGGACATCTCTCCTTTTATATCTTGCATCCCTGCCTCATTGGACTCAACTTTGTCAAGAACCTTGGCCATCATGTGTTTGTTTTGCCAATTTCTTTGATAGTTCTAATCATGAATATACTTCTGACCTTGATCACCTGTGTTGAATGGCTGGTAACCCCCCTGCCTGCTAAAAAGTTTGCCTGCTCATCATAATTATAGACCTGATCATCATACTTGGAATTTCGTCCACAATTTTTACCTTTACTATGCCTCCATCTAATAGTCGCTTTGACAGCAAGTCCAGTTAGGCCTTCATGTGGGCCATGTCTTGGTCTCGTTCCTCCTCTTTCTGTTGCTGCTCCATAGTCATCTCAAAGACGAACCCTAAACAGTTTCCATCTCTAGTGTACCATGCCTTGTTATTATTAGCTACCTGATCTAAGATCACCACTATGTCTAGTAAAGTCCTAGACATGTATGATCTCCCATAAGAAAGCATCAATGATGGGCTTCATCAAAAAGTTGCATGACCTGTAAAAGACTGCCTTCAAGTGCTCATCTGTGAGGTGATGATTGGGGAACGGCTTAAGCTTCTGCCTAAATCTCTCCCAATCTCATGTAGTGCTTCGTTCGACAGTTGCTTGTGCTATCTAATGTCATCTATCATTTTTAGTTGTTGTGATATAGGGAAGAACCTCCCCAAGAATGCCTCTTTTAACTCTCCCAAGTGCGGATAGAATCATGTGGAAGCTCATTCAGTCACTTAGTTGCCATACCAGAAAGAGACAATGGGAATAGCTGCAACCTAAGTGCTTGTTAACTGACCCCTAGAATTTTAGACGATTGACATATCGCCAAAAAGTTTTAGACATTCTGATTTGCATGATCAATTGCTGCTCTGTTGAACAACCCTTTCAACTGTAGCATATACAGCATAGTACTAGTGACTGTAAACTTAACACTTGCAGGCACTGGGGGAGCATTAATGCTTCACTGGTCCTAGCACCCTGATCATCATCATTCACTGCTTGGGGTTATTGAGATCCTTAGGCTCGTGCACCAGGCAGCCGCATCTGTCTAAGTGGTGTTGCTGGTGGCATATCACCGGCATGATCATTGCCACCCAATCCATCATTTCCCCCACCTGCAAGATTCATAGCCAACTCTCTCTGTCTAGTTGTTTCACATTCTTGAGCATTCATTCTGCTGATTGACTTAGTAAGCTCGGGGTCGTAGGGAACAAGTGTTTCACCCTTGCTTCAGGTGTTTGGCATGCAACGCTGGCTCCCTACCAAGAAAGAATAAGAAGAAACAAAAGTGAGATTAGGGACTAGTATCACACATTGAAAATTTTAACTAATAGACTATTACTTCAATGTATTCCCTAGCAACGGCGCGAAAATTTGATACGCCTTTACACTCAAAAAGGATTAGTAAAGCGGTCGTTGATCAACTATAGAACTCAACCAGAGTTGAGGTCGATCCCACAGGTAATGCGTGAGAATAAATCTATTAGCACCATTTTCAGATGTAATATCTATTTTTGAAACAAAAATACATAAAGTAAATGAGGGGTTTTGATTTTCCAAATTGAATCATTATGATAAAGTAACAAATGAGTGCAAGGACAACTGGATTTTAAACAATTAATGCGAAGCTAGGATTGTATTCCCTATGACATCAAATGCAATAGCCAAGTCTATGTGGTAAACTTGTTCATGATTACGTATATAAGATCTAAATAACTATGTAATACCTAATTCACCTTTCGGTCCTTCTTAGATGCATATTGCTCATCACCTTTCTGTCTCAGAATGTATACTTACTAACCCTAGTTGTCGATCCCAGAATACTCTCACCTCTCAGTCTCAAGTTCTTAGACTAGGTTAAAAACCTTGAATCTCCATCATATAGCTCTTTTCCTAATCAAGACTTCCTTTTCAGGCATGTAATGAATTTAGGCTTACTCTAATGCGTCGACTCATTAAGGAAGAAACTAAAGTGAAGATTACTATGATATATAAGCTAATCAATCCCAAGATTTACCCCATATTCGTCTATCTTATCAATTTGCCATGGTTCCCACAACCCTACTTGTGGGTTTAGGCTAGCATGTTCACAAAAGGTAACCCAAAATAATGTATATAATTCCTAATGAAGAACTTACTATTGGAGAATTAGAGAATCCACGGATCACAATCTTGAACAAGATAATTGAAATCCAAAAGATTCAATGAGATTACAATCAAAATAGTATTCTGTTCAGTTTTCTATTTCCAGTCGTCCAGACTAACTAAAAATGAAATAGTAATTGTATTTATGTACAAGGAGAACCTAATCTGATTTAAACAAAGAAAATTAACTTCAGCATAAAGTACGGCCCATTACATAGCCCATGTGATGGTTCATGGACCGTTTATGATCTGTGGGGCGAAACGTGTCCTCAAAAACCATCACTTTATCACACATCACGTGCATCGGTACGGTCTGTGTGAGGGTTCATGGGTCGTGCACTGGTTTATCTTGTCACACTTGTGCGAATTCTTCAACTTTTGATGGTGATATCCTTTCTATGTTACTTTGACAAGCCATGACATGGCCCATGTCAAGTCCCATGGTCTGTGAAGGGTGTCGTGGGATGGGCCTTAGATGAATTTCTCTTGCATCTTTCCTTAGCTCCTTCTCGTCATCATCTACCACCAAGTGTGAGGCTACAGAGAGCCTCACAAATCTTGTGAAGGTACATGAGCCATGTAGGCACCCATGTGCCCTCACTTGGTTCCATTTTTGCTCCTCTCACCCAGGGCCTCCTCCACGTGGCCTCCCATGGTCCGTATGATGCTACACCAGCCGTGGAGGTCTCCTTACGCCCATACCTAAACTGTTTTTCATCTCTTTTCCTGTAGTTCACCCATTTCTCCATGCCTTAGTCACTTTCCTGAAAAATAACAAAAGCAAACATCAAGATAACAAATTTTCCTGAGAACACACAAAAATCCTTCGTTTAAAGTGCTATAAGAGTCATATTTCTATGATTCATCAAGGCCCGCTCATATTTGATGGATCATATTCATGAGAGGCAGTTTGAGGATGAGAAGTTATTATCCAAGATAAGGTGATTAGGGGTGAATCTATAGAGGTGGTGCTTGATTCTGATGGTGTTTTAAGGATTGGGAGTTGTATATGTTACCTAAGGTGGGTGATTTGATTAGACTGATACTTGAGGAGGCCCATTGTTCTAGATATTCCATTCACCCAAGGGAAGTGGAGATGTACCATGATCTGATTCTACATTATTGGTGGCCTGGTGTGAAGAGAGATGTTTCAGAGTTCGTATCCAGGTGCTTGACATGTCAACAAGTCAAGAGTGAGCACTTGAGGCAAGGTGGAGAACTTCAGTAGATGCCCATTCCTGAGTGGAAGTGGGAGACTATTTCCATAGACTTCAATGTGGGCTTACCTCCTACTTTCGGGGGTTTTGACTCTATTTGTGTAGTTATGGATCGTTTGACCAAGTTCGCCCACTTCATTCCGATCAAAGAGAAATATTTACCTGAGAGACTAGCCCAGCTTTATATTAGTAAGATTGTGAGACTTCACAGGGTCCCAGTATCTATTGTATCATTAGAGGCTCATTTTTTATTTCACGCTACTAGATGGTTTTACATCATTATTTGGGTACTCATTTGGATTTGAGAAGGACTTTTCACCCCCAGACTGATGGTCAGTTTGAGAGGACCATTCAGGTATTAGAGGATATGTTTTGAGACTGTGTTATTGATTTTGGGGCTAGATAGGACCAGCATGTAGCATTAGTAGAGTTTATATACAACAAAAGTTATCCTTCGAGCATTCAGATGGCTCCTTTTGAGGCCTTTTATGGCCGGAGATGCAGATCACCCATACGCTGGTTTGACACAGTAACGGTGGTGAGTATAGGTGTTGATTGATGTCTCCCATGCTACACCTTCTTTTTAGGCTAAAGCGGTCGTTGTCAAGACATATAACCTAACTAAGGTTAGGTTTGAATCCCATAGGGAATATGGTAGAGTTAGTAGAATTTAATGCAATTCGGGTCGGTTAACCAACTTATCTCCCCAAAGAGAGGTTTCGTAACAACTATGAAAAGTAATTCTAAACTAAGACAAGTGTTAAAGCAGTATGAAGAGTAACTAGGGTGTTGTGTTCCCCATGATTCCCTAACTCAGTATTACCAGATAATCGAATTCTTTTCCTATGTGCAGCATGCAAAACAGTAAGTTAAGTTCATCAAACCCTTTGGCCCAGGCAAGAAGTGAATCTCACTACCTGATTGCTCTATCCCCACCGTGTGATATTACTAACCCTTACCTTTTGTTCTAGTACAACCTCCCCTTGGCCCAATTCGGTTGATTAGACGATAAACATCAAAAAAATCTTGTTAATTAATCTCTTTTCCTATTTATTATTACCTTGATACAGTTAGTAACACTAGGTGAGTTCTAATGTTGGCCAACATTAGAAAGCATTCAATACAAAGAGAATTAATTGATACATACATGCACACTTTTTAAGAATTATAGATTATCCTATTTTACTTTGTTGGTTCATCATGGTTTTCACAACCCTAGTCATGAATTTACCTACTCAATATCAGTGTAAATGCAATACTTGTAAATCTGAAAAACATAATTAAGCACTTACACAAGAGAAATAAGCACAAGTAATCCAAAGTCTTCACCAAAAATGACAATATTGAAATTAAAAGATGAAATAAAGTTTTATAAGTGTTTCTCTCAAGCTCTCTAATGTTCTGTCATGTCCCTCTCTTTTTCCTTTTGAAAAATAACTTAAAAACCTATTTATAGTGTTTAAAATACAAAAGAAAAACATAATACGATAAATGGGTCTGCAGTTCTATGGGCTATTTAATGTTTTATGGCTCGTAGATGGGCTTTTGTGGATTACTGCTTCAAATCTAGGGATAACTTCTATGACACCCTTCTATGGCCCATATAAAGTTTTACGGCTCGTAGGAGATTTCATCTAATGATTTTTCAGCAACTCCTCACTTTCTAATCCTCAGGGCATGACACTAAGGTATGACTCATATAAACTTTTACGACTCGTCTACATGTTCATAGACTTAACTTCAAAAAATAAACCTTCAATAGAATTGTTTCCCCTATCATCTTTACGAGTCAAAGAATTCTCTATAGCCCGTAAAAGGTCTCGTGGAACCTCTGTTTCAGCAAATTCTGCACATTTTGCCCAAAAATTGTGCCAACTCTAGAATCTTACAAAACAAACATAAAAACACATCAAATCTGCTATATCGCATTGAAAACACACAAAATTCCAAGTTTTAAGCAGCAAAAGTATTATATTTTGATAGCATATCATTAATATATTGAGAGATGATCTTTACTGGGTACAACTGATTCAGAGTAGGTTGGTGAAAACCCAGAGTCACAAAAAAAAAGCTATGTCGATAGGCGGGTTCCACCTTTGGAATTCATGGTTAGTGACATGGTTTGGTTGAAAATCTCACCTTTGAAGGGTGTTATGAGATTTGAAAAGAAACACAAGCTCAGTCTGAGGTCCATTGCTTCTTTTGAGATCCTTGATAGAGTGAGAGAAGTGGCTTACAGACTTTCCTTGCCACCCAACCTTTCCCAAGTCCATCTGGTACTCCATATTTCAATTTTGAGGTATTATATTCCGAATGAGTGTAATGTAATTTTTATGGATTCAGAGTTGAGCCCGGATTTGACTTATGAGGAGGATCCAGTAACTATTTTAGACAGGCAAGTGAGGATGTTGAGGAACAAGGAGATCACATCAGTAAAGATACAGTAGATCCATAGGCCCGAGAGTGAGGCTACTTGAAAGACAGAGTCGGATATGTGCGCTCAATACCCTCAATTGTTTGAGTCTTTAGGTATGTTCCTTATCTCATGTTCGAGAACAAACATTATTTTTATTAGTGGAAGATGTAACAACCTCAAAGGTGATTTCTGGTACTTTTAATCAAATTACTATTTTTCGCTTCCCGAAAGTTTTCTTGGGTCATTTATGGATGAGTCCAAAGGTTGATTTTGAAAATATCATAAAAAGTTAGAGTTTTACAAAAGCAAGAGTGTTTTTAAAAGGCATATAGTTAGAAATTTTGAGTTTTGTGGTCATTTTCAGTTTTAAGAGTTGGAATTCTATTCCATTGATTTCGTCAATTCTAGAATTTCGAATCTAGTCTAGGAGCACATGAAAATTAGTATTTGGAGTTAAATTTGAGATTTAAGGACCAAAAATGCAATTTCAGTTCATTTTGGATCATTTGTTTGACTTTGGTCAACATTTGGGGTTCGGGACCTTATATCAAATTTTCCTCAGTTCAAGTGACTCTGAGTGGTTAAACTAGTGCTAGAAATATCATCCTTGTAATATTTGGAGGTTCTATGAATATTTTGAGTTTTTAGGTGCAAAACTAGTTTAAATGAACTTTCTCAAGTTCAGTGCCAAGGTGATTCTGGATTGGAATTCTGGTGGTTCTATTAAGCACGAATCATCATTTTTTGTAAGGGTATGTGTTTGGTTTGTGTTCACTGGGTTCTGAATGAGTCCTGGAGGGTCCGATTCATATTTTTGTTGTGCTATGGATTGTTGGTTTTAGTTGTATATGGTGCATGACCCATTTGCTCTCCTCCTTTGTGGGCCTGAGACTGCGTTCGTGGAGGTGTGGGTGCATTCCCCTTCGCATTCGCAGGCCTCACTACCACATTCATGGAGTCCATTCTAGTAGACGTCAGTGTTCGCGGATAAGGCTCCACATTCGCAGAGCACTTTTTATGCCTGAACAGTGTGTTTAAAACACGATTTTAACTCATTTCCACCATTTTTGACATTCCAAGCTTCGTTCTGAAAGAGGATGTTCGAGGTTTTGAAGGCAAATTAATTGGGTAACTAATTCTAACCTATTTCTATTATTTTCATTGATTAATTTGCATTTCTAGATTCTAATTTTGGGATTTTAATGGTGGAATTGGGTATATTTGGACTTGAGTTTCCTAAACTTAAATCATTGATTTTCTCCCTTATCTTAACTCCATTTTTGAAACCGATTTCTCCATTAGATTCCTTTCTACATTAGAACATTTTCATCCATAAATTTGTTGTTTTCGACTATGTTTTTCCACGTGAGATTTTTTACCATATTACCTTTTCTCTCAGAATTAATTGATTTTAGTGTCATTAGATTCATTATGTGATTGTGGTGCTATATTTGAATAGATTGTGGTGACTTAGAGTATCGTAGGAGGTGGAAATGGGCGATTCCTACTTGATTTTGAGACTCTATTTAAGGAAGTGGACTTCTACTTTTTATTAAGTATGAATGAACCTTGTATGCACCTATCTGTATGGATTGAGTATTTGGGGTAGAATTGTTCCATTCTAGGCTTGATCATAACTTTTCGCATCAAATACTTATTCATATGGCTATAAATGGAGTCGTTATTAAATTGTGAATTCGTAATCTATGTGAACTTGTGATTCATTTGTTGTTGCTAATGAGATAGTGCTTATATTGTGATTTAATAATACTGAGATATTGATGATAATGAGACACTGTTAATATTGAAACATTGTTGATATTGAGACACTGATGATATTGATATATTGATGACATTGAGATGATGAGATCTTTTTGATTGATGAGATTATGAAATAATTGTGGTCATGAACATTGCATTTACTATTATTTATGCATTAATACTTCTGATAACTACGGCCGAGATGTGCATGAGAAAACATGTAGATTGGTGGTCGAGTTCTCTATCGGTTGAGCCGAAGTAGTATCCTGACGGTCCAAGGTCATTTTCGGATTGGTGAGTATTAGCCAAGGTCTTTGCCGATGTTGTTCACAGATGCATGGACTATGTGAGACCCTCATGGGTTCTGATTGATGCATGTATATGGTCAGTGGATGTATATCATAGGATAGACATGCAACATGATTCTTTGACAGTGCATTGCATTGTATACATCTCATTGCATCCACTTCATCTCATATCTTATCTGGTTGATGTAGTTGTATATTGTTTATGAGATTGTGCACAATTTTATCCCTGATCTTGTTGTAAGTGTTAGATTTATCTACATACTGGTGTTTTGAGATACTATGCTAGAAGATGAGTATATATCTATACTACTGTGATATGTATATTATATTGTGCTGGGACTTTTCTGAGTGCAGGGTTGTAGTTTTGGCGGTTTATGGTTGGGATTTTGAGAGTTATGTTCTTCATTGCTTTACCTTAGGTTAGTTTGATTAGCGGAGTACCCCATTGTTTGTTCTCACCCTTGGAGTTACTTGTGTTCTTCATTGTTGTACCGTAGGTTAGTTTAATTCACTGAGTACCCCATTGTTTGTTCTCACCCCTTGATACATTTTTTTGAAGGTTATGAGCCTGGTCCAACTCACTAGACATCCTTTCTCGTTAGATTGAGCTTCTGGATTCTTGTGAGGTAACTGCCTATGTCTTCAGCAGGCCTTGAGGAATCTAATTTTTGGTCTCTTTCTATTTGAGGACTAGATATTATGCCTTATATTTCATTTGAATATTCTATGCATAGAGGCTTATATATGTGATACCGATCCTTGGGATAGTTGCAGCTTGTTCCTTTCGCTTATCTATATATTTAGACTGTTATCTTCTGTTTTATATTTATTTGTTAAGTTGTTTGGGTTTTGGACTGACACCCCTGATGGGTTAAGTGAGTGTCATCACACTTGAATTTCGGGTGGTGACACTTTCAATAATTTTATTAAGCATTAACGGGCTTTAAATAGCCAACATAAAATGAAAATCTGCATAATTTAAAATTTAAAATAACCTAAAATATCTCAACAACTTAATTAAAATTCAAAATTCAGATTTATCATAAACTAAATAATTTATCTTGCTAAAAACTAACACAGTAACTAAAAGCAAATTTCAATAATTCTATGTGCACATAAAATATTTTGTGGCAATATACATACAATATATATTATGTGTAGGATTAATATACACTCATTTTGATCTGTGTTGTAACTTAATCATCTATGTAAATACACTTGGTGTCCAAAGTACATACATGGCAATGATGTATCCATTAGTGATCAAGTATATACAAGTATAAATACCCCCTATTCCCCTTTCTTGTAACAAGATGCTATGTGAAAAGAAGATGAAAACTGAGATAAAAGAGAGAATAATAAAGATTATTTTCTTCTCTTTTATATTCCTCCGTAGTTTTAATATATTCTCAATATTTCATAGCATGTTATCAGCACGAAACTCCAACCTCCAACGAAGAAATTAAGCTTCTACCTCAGTACGTGTATAATCTTCTTCCAGCTATTCTTATATTTTATTATATAATAATTATAATGATGTCACCATACTTTATTTAAATTAAGCTTTTCTCTCAATATGTGTACAATCTTCTTTCGGGTACTCTTAAATTTTATTATCTACAAATTATAATAATGTCACCATACTTTATTTCTTGCAAAACATATGATACTACTTAAAATTTTATTTAAGCATGCTATGGTTATAACTAATTTTTATTTGCCTTGCAATAGGACTATTGATTAATATCTATATTATCTTAAAATCACGAACTCCAAAACTCAAAGTTAAATTACATTAATACCTCTCACTTGAAAATAATTCTTAAATTATGTTATTATTCGTCACTTAAAAATACCTAACTTAAAAAATAAATTGTCCCCTAATCTGAGAAGCTGCTACTTTCTCCTGCAGCTGTGACACATTCCACCTTATCCCAACTTATGCAACTTCTACATCTGCAATTTCCCTCTATATACCAAACAGATGCTGATCCTCTCTCCCACTACACATAATGCCCACTCTGCTTCTATATAACTTCTTCCTCTGTAGACTGTTTTTACCCCTGTCAACATCAAACTACACCACTCGAATCGCTTCTACCATTATAAGTTGTAAGTTTATTTTACCACTTCTAAATTCACCTATAAGTCAAAACTGTATAGAGGTCAACATTTCAGAAAAAAGAGGAAATGCAACGGCAAAACCAATCCTACATACCTTTTCGCAGAAGAAAGTTATGCTCCATATTCCTTCATCAACATTCAAGCAACCAGGGCTATTGAATTTACTGAGTATAATTTTTTGATTACTGATATTTTATTTTCTAATATATCTTAAATATTTTGAATTTATATTGTCAATCATTGTGACTTATAGTACTTATCACATAAATAGCAAATGGGTCATTAAAGTACGACTCTCATGACACTTTAAACAAAGAATTTTTGTAAATTCTCAAGTAATTTTTGTTGGTTTGATGTTTGTTTTATATTAATTTTGCAGTGAAAGGAATAAGGCATGGAAATTCAGAAAACACTCAGAAAAATAAGCGAAAAAAGAACTCAACAGCATTTACACAGGCATCTCCACGGCCCGTGCAACACTTCATGAACCATGGAGATGTCTTGGACTTGCACAAGACAAAGCCCAGCAAACAAATTACCAAGTAAGGGTCCAGGAGTTCCTACATAGCCCGTGAACATTTTAATGGACTATGGGGCCCCATCGTGACACTTTACTTGGACGCAGATAAGCGAAGCACCAATGCATGATGAAGGCTTAGTTCCACGGTGCCTTTCACAGACTATGGAACCTCATACAGATCGTGGAAACTACCATAGAGCATCACATAACTCGGAGACTACCATCAAAAAATAAGAAATTAGTGCAAGTGAGAGCCAACGTGATCCTCCACGGTTCATGGACCACACCATGGACAGAGAAGAGGGTTGTGGAGATGAAGCACGGCTCGCAGTGGAGAATCTTCCAAAGTCAAAGTTTATGGTTCATCGTCATGGATTGTTCACCTTACCACAGTTCATGTAGCCCATTCATGGAAGAGAGCTCAGGAGTAATCCCAAGTGGAAGATCACGGATTGTTTCACGGTCCGTGAAACGTGTCACGAGTCGTACAAAGGTTCGTGCTCCATGCCAACTTTTATTTTTCTATTTTAGTTTTGATTAGATTTTTTCATGCATATTTATGATTTTCATATTCTATTTTTAGTACCTATTGACTGTTGGAGACTAAGAACATGCAAGAAAACACTTTATGCTATTATTTTTATTTATATTAAGGAAATTTGATCTTTTTCTTCAGATTTTAATTTTGGTGATTTCTTTTATTATCAATTGTATGTTCTCAATCATGATTCTTTCATCTTGTTGTGGGTTAAATACATTGAATATGCTAGGTTAAACCCACAACTAGGGTTGTGGGAACCATAATGACTCAATAAAGTAGATGAATTAGAATAGAATCACAAGATTCATTGTAATGTTTTTCACTTTATTTCTTTCTTAATTAGTTGACATATTAAGATCATGCCCGTATTCATTGTTTGCTTGCCTAGGAGGGGGTAGTGATTAATAAAAGAACTTTACAATGGAGATTCAAAGATAACAACCTAGTCTAAGTACTTGAGGTCGGGAGATAATAGTACTCTGGGATCCATAGCAAAGGTTAGGAATATACATTTTGAGATCGGGATGTGAAGAATGAAATGCATCTAAGAAGGACCAGGAGGTGAATTAGGTGTTAGTTAACATGCTTGATCTTATATACATAACCATTAACAACTTAATAAATCTAATTTCACTACCTAGTGTTATAATTAATCGATTCAAATCCAAATAGTTAGCCAATCATTCTTACATGTTGCATGCTCTTTTTTCTAAAAACTCCCCCATTTACTTTATGCACCTTTGTTTCTTGGAAGTATACATTACATTTGAAAATGGGTACTAATAGATATTGTAACGACTCTGAAATTTTGCCTACTTGAGTTGGAATTATTCTATGTTGGGTCCTTTTTTTTTATATATTATTATTTTTACTATTATTGCTCCACTTGGAGCTAATGAATAATTGTATGATTGTGTTTTGGCAGACATACCCTTTCTAGTGCCTTTGGCACTTGCATATATGTTTTTGGCACTTGAGCAATTGAAGGCATTTCATTGCCTACATAAAGCAGAGGAATTTTGCTCAAATACACATACACACAAAGCAAAAATGAAGCGAGATATATACATATATTTATATACTACATAATATTTGTTGAGAGATTCATTAGCGGAAGGGAAGTGTTTTATTGTGTAGGATTTCGACAATTTTATCCATGTAAGTTGCTCGTATTTTCTAAATCTTTTATAATGAGATATTTTATATAAATGAGTTTATTTTCATGTACTTTTAAGTACTTTATTATGAAAATATTATGTATATATTAAGTTGAAAATAATTATGTGATGCCAAAATTATT